>JANHGO010004286.1:0-25312 GCA_024606505.1 Aquila spilogaster | reverse complement strand
AGGAGGGGAACTAGGGGCTTAGGGGAAGTTTGGGGTCTTCTTCCGAAGAACTGGGAAATGGCCTAATCGATGGTGATCTTCACCTGTAATTTATAGAGGCCAGTGTACAGCTGTGGGGAAAGAAACAAATGGTATTGAACTGCCCAGTAATATACTGTCTGTGAGCTAATATAGCTCAGGATATATTCACAGCCGAAAGTAAATTAAACATTTTCCTTGAGATTCACTTTGATAGCAGTGTTTGTTTATGTAGTGGTTTATCTGTGTATGAAGAAGTGAGCAGGATTTAAAGTGCAACTGCAATCACATATAGTAAATCCAATTTATATTAATATTCCTCCAACCTAATAGCTGGCAAATACACATTTCTGCACTTCTAGCAGTCTGCCTTAATTTGTTTCTGTCAAACGATGAGCAAACATTTTATCACAAGTTTGTTGTTTGGTTTTTTTTCCTAAGAAACCCCAAGCACACCAACACTGAAGGTTACAGAGGTGGCTATTTTTAGAAAGTTTACTCTTCACACACTTAATCAAGACCATCATACTTTACTTTCTTTCCTCCAACTGTTACTAAAGCCATCCACGTCTTCAAAATCCGAGCATTATGAAGTGGAAATGCCTGTGCAGGAAAGTGCTCTGATATGACTGAGTCTTGATGACAGGCTTAATCCCAAGCGCAGTGGAAACTCAGTTGTGCTCCTTTTTCTCCCTGAGGTAGTTGAAGAGGACATCCAGCCCCCCCTCGACAACCTCAGGCAGGGGCCGAGACAAGGGGTTGTGGGCAATGTGGAGGCCTTTGTCCATTGGGTTCCATGCGATGCGTGGCAGCCGGCGCAGCAGGTAGAGGTCATCCGGAAGAGTCTGTATAGCATTGTAATCAACATTTAATAGCTCCAGAGTGGTGATGAAGCAGAGAGATCGTGGCAGGGTGCGTATGTTGTTATTCTCTACGATAAAGATTTGGAGATTGACCAGATACTGGACACTCTCTGCGATGTTTTCAAGCCTGTTGGACCCCAGGTGCAAGAAGTCTAAGCTCCTCAGTGCAAAAATGCAGAGGGGAATTTGCACAAAGCGGTTGTTACTGAGGTTCAGTTTCCTCAAACTTGTCAGGTCGGTGAAACTCAAAGGCAGTTGCGAGATGCAGTTGTGAGAGAGGCTCAAAACCTCCAGCTTCCTGCACAAGCTGAGCTCTGCTGGCACTTCTGTCAGGCAATTCATATTGACGAACAAGACCTTCAGGTTCCTCAGCAGCCCAATCTCTTTAGGCAGACACTTGAGGCAGTTGCCACCCAAGTTCAGAACCACCAGCCTGTCCAGTTTCCCCAGCGAAGGAGGAATCATCACCAGCTGGTTGCGTGAAAGGTTCAGTTTCTGCACCTCAGGCAGTCCCCACAAGAAGTCAGGTGCGCTGGTCATCCCTTTCATTATGAGGCTCAAGCTGACATAACGCAACCCCCGCTTCAGCAGCGACTTGGGCTCTTTCCCTGAGAGAAGAGCCTCTTCCCACGCAGGCAACTTTGGACCTTTCCTCAGAAAAACCATTCTCCTTCGCCCCTCGTTCTTTGACTGCTCAGTTCCCATAACACCCTAGATCCCTCCTAAGAGATGAAGTGAGGTTTTCTTCCCTTGCAAGTGCTACACCAACATGCAAATGCCAACAGAGGATAACAGCTTGCAGGAGGCGGGAAAGTCAAAGCAAGGAGACAAGGAGGAGCCTACGAAGTGCATCTCAGTCCACTGAGGCAGTTTCCATAGCTGCTGAGGGAAAGTTTCACTTTTGGGGGCTTATGTTGGTCTTGGTGCACAGTCTGTAATGAAATACTTGCTCCTGACTTGTGAGCAAACCTCTTCAATTCAAACTGAATGCTACAAGGCAGCTGTCACTGTCATTTGGCCTGGGCTTTATTGGACAGATATGTATCTTCACTGCAAAAAGGTCACAAGGGTGCTGTATATAACTTTACCATGTCAGCTTTCTTGGCTATCTGGTACATACCATGGCTGCAGGACAATTAACAAGAGTGACTTTAAAAAACAAACACGCGAGCTATAGAAGAAAACAAGCAAACAAAGAAGCTATCATTTCAATTCACATTTAAAGGACATTTTCACAATCATTTTTATTTTGATGTTCCTCATTTCACTGAAATAGTTACCAGTCCACCAGAAAACTTTGCATGCTGCAAAAATGCTGGTAAAGACTTTTCATGTGAGTCCTTGTTTTCTGTTTGGTTAAAAAAAAAAAAAAAAAAGTTAATGCTCGTAAAAAGTGTTAGCTTTTATATCCCCTTTGTGGTGAGGATAGGCCTCTTTCATTTCAGAAAGGGTACCACCTTCACTGCAGCAGTGACATTTTCCAGTGGTATCTGTGTCCACTTGCATGATTGCTTGCTACCCACATTGCCAAGTGTGAGCAGTCATACCCTGCAGTTCTGTCCAAATTACTCTGTCCTAAATGTCCTGTGCTACTTTCACATGTATCAGCGAGATTTTTGGGGACTGGATCTTTTGTGCTGCAGAAAATGTAGCAGAAATGTCCCTTTCCCCGTGAACTTTCCTGTCTTTCTGGGCTATTCTGGGGTACAGGGGGACTAGCAGTCAAATAGCTCGAACTATAAATGACATTTAACTCCGGGGTAGAGGGACTGATGGGAGAGGAAGGAAGCAGCGAGGTATAATAATACCCGACAACAGCTGAAGCTAGCTCTGCTGATGAAAGGAAATTGTATTGCTACAGGAATATGCAGTGAGTTTAAACTCAAAGGGACACTAAAAAGGATACACAAAAACTTCAGGCAGGATTTAAACTAGATGAAAATTGCAGCAAATAGTACAAGATTTTCAGGGCTTTTCCTCTCCAGTGGATCCATGGTGATGGAGATGCTTTGCTGCTGTCTGAGAGATTTGGTGATGGGTGTACCATCCCCACCACCTCATTTCAGAGAGCCTCACCTTAAAACCCTGCATTAGCTCGGATGCTAAAGGACTATGCATGAAGCTGCAGCTGGGAGTCGGGACATTCCAGCAACCTCTTTGGAGTCAATCCCTGCAGTCCCTTCTTACTGCCAAGCACCGCTCAGTCTCTTTTCGGTTTTGGGTCCCTCATAGAGCTGCACCTGCTTGGGGAGAGAGGGGGCATCCCTGCAGTTGTGTCTGGTAAGCGGGGTCCTACAACAGGAGAAGAGCCAGGACCACAGTGAGAAGCACAAGATGGTGGCGAGATAAGCAAGTCACGCAATTAAAACATGTGCTTTAACAGGGCTGCATGGCATAAAAACAACTGGCCCTGAGGCTGAAATATTGCCTTCCCTGGAGTGCCTGGACGAGCCTGAAAAGGGCTGAGGCCAGTTGTAGCTGTTTGGTTAGAGCAGGTTGGTAGCCTGATGGAGAGTCACAGATCCCTCCCTTGCAAGCACTTTCCACCAATATTTGTCAGTTTACAAACAAACATTACATTAAATCCCATCGCAGCCATAAGCTCTGACTCAGTGTTCTTGCTAACCATCATCCAAGTGCGCTGCCCAGAGTGGCAGAGATAACCCTGCTGCTGTAGGCATAGGAGCCACTCAGTGTGGGAGAGGAAACCCAACAGCAGGCCAAGCTTGGGCCAGATTTGGCTTTGTGTGACAGGAGGACCTAAGGCTAAAATGTGGCCCTTCAGCCCAGGCAGGTGGAGAAGCGAAAATGAGAACCTCTCACAAGTCCTTACTCTGGGTTGTCTGCCCAGCTGCTGTTAAGAATGCACCTATTATCAGATAGCCTAAATGGATTTGAACAAGGCATTCCCTTCTGCAGCAGCAAACATGAAGGGAAGAAAAAACCCTTTTAGAGAGCATTTACAAAGTTAGGCATTTCCTTCTTTTAATCACACTGCTGGAACGAGGAATCTGCTGCAGCTCTGCCCAGCGGCCCTCCCCGTGGCTGGCCTCGCACGCATGCCCACGTCCCCGTGGTCGCTTCAGAGCTCTTCCTTCTGGAGGTCACTTCTAGTAACAAACAAAAACAAAACACAAAGGAAGCACAGTCTCCCTGTAGCCACAGTCTCCCCCCTGGCTGGCCAGATATTTTTGGATGAGAACATCGTCCCCCTGTCCAAAGCGTGTTGGAGTTCACTGCCTGGGCTGGCCTCTCACCACAGAAATCCCCATTTCCTAACAGCGTGAGTCAGCCAAAGCACTCTGTACCCTTCCCTGGTTTTGCATCACGCCACCGATTTGAAACTAAGCCTGTGATACAGTGCAGTACAGTCTGGAAAGCTTTACTGGCAGAAAGCTTCACCCAGGGGTCTTTATCAAACAAACATGCTTGCTCTGCTTCAGTCTCGCAGCATCTCCTGCTATTGCACTGCTCTATCTCCACTGCCTGTCAGGCAGCAGCAGCAAAGGGGATTTAAAAAAGAAATTCCACATCTGCAGCTTCCATTGTCCGGTTCCCTTCCTGCCTCAGCGAGTACCGTAACTGCTGCAGGAAGAAAAAAAATAACCATTTCCTTTTCTTTGTTCTCCAACAGAAAAACAGGCTATTGAGCACGCTTGCAGTTATGGAGACGGAAACTCTGAGGTAACCAAATCAAATACCTTTCTTGAAATCGGGAAAATAAAAGCACAGTGGCCTCATCTGGACATCTCAGGAACTAAATTTCTGAACAAAAATAGTCCTTTATCTGTTGGTGTCCTGGACTGGTTTTGTTCAAACACTTTTCAGTTCCCTTTTCTCTGAGTTGTCTGCTGCCCTGCCCTGCCCTGTGCTGTGCTGAGAGGACAGATCAATTCCTTTGGGCCACTCTTAGGTAGATGGTCCAGTCAAACACTGACCTTTGTCGACAGGGCCTGGCAGAAAGCAGAAATGAATTTCATGTATGCAAGTTTGGCAGGGAAAAAAACCCCAAACAAATCGGTGGGATTTACATGATGCAGTGTAGCTGGTAATTGCTTTGTGGATTAAACAAAAATGTTAGTGTGTGGGGGGAAAAAATGACCCAAAACTTGCTGAAGAACTTTTTATACTAACTAATATAATAAGAGAAACTGCACTATTAGCAATGATAAAAAACTGGTACACTGACAAAAATGACAAGCTATATTTTTTGATGTTTTTTGACAATGCAAATGATTACATTTCTTCTTTTTTTGAAGGAAGCAGGATTGTCAGCCCTGAAAAAAACTGTAAAATGCGTTCACAAAGACCTGGAATTTTAAAGTCTATTGTCTATGGGCTCTTTTATTTGCCTGCAGGTTTGGAGTCTCTAGAAGGCATTTGGGAAACATTTTCAAGCTTTTCTCTGCAGCTGGGCAGGGGGGATGGAAAATGACATTGTTTTTTAATAAAAGTCGAGATCGCCACATAATGACTCTTCCATAGGATTTTAGCTTTTTATGAAATACCCAATAGCATCAAGCTTTTAATGAAGCCATAGCCATCTTAACCCACTGAATTTAAATTTTTTCTTGCAAAACCAAATTCTGTCATTGCCTTTTAAATCTGTGAGCATACTATAGATACCTATAGTTTCATCAGCATATATCTATAGATTTGTAATTGATTTTGAAGCAAAGTTCATGTTCTCTGTGGAGTCAAAATCTTACATAGTTCCTCTGGCTCAGCTTTATTAAAAAATGTATTAATATAACAAGGAACCGTTTAAATCTTTAAGCATAGCCTTTTCTAAAATGCTGGGAAGTTCAACCCATACTCTTTCGGAAGAAATTTTCATTTTCATTCTTTATCTAGGTGCTATAATAACCACCTGGCTAAATGAGGATGCAGAAAATACCTAACCTTTCCTATGACAGGAAGGATGCTTTGGCTAAAAAGGGTTAACTTGTTTCAAGTTCAGCAGGAAGCAACAGTCATGCTGGAGAAATGTTCACTACAAATACAACTGTAGCTACTGAACCATCTTCTCTTATGCTGTTCCTTTCCTCTGAAGTAAATAAAAGGTTTTTAAAGTAGTCGGTGCCATGCAGACTGTCAAAGATATCCTCTGGTCTTAGTGCTAAGGAAGCAAACTCTGTAGGTTTTTAACTACTTTGTAGCGGTTTATTGATCTTGCAGCTATTCTGAAATACTAAGTCAAATTTCAAAGGTAATTTGAGATTTATGAGATGTGACAAGAGACAGGAACAATTCTTAAGGCACTTTTAGATTTCCTGTTAATTTGTTTTTAATTATGGTGCTGTTAACAGCTTTTAATGCCTGTGTGTCTCTGGAGCTTTTCTGGAATGTTTTAAGGTCCCACGTGGAGCTGCTGGATCGCCTGACCCATGAAGAATTAGACCTGGAGGTGAATGACTGCCTGTGCAGGGGCTTATTTGACAAGAGTTTTGGCAAAGTTTTTCTGCAGACCTCTTGACAGAAGACAAGCTCAAACTATCCATAGTATGGAAGAAAAAGAAAGAGGTTTGGTTTCATGTATGTATGTAGACTAGAAATGACAGGCTTGATTCCTCCCCATGGTCAGTGGCCAGCAGCAACTCTCATGTTACATGGAATTACAGGAAGTTTTATTTCTTTTCTGCAAACTTGCAGTAGTATTTTGAAATTCCAGAAAATGCATAAATGACTGGTTGGTCAGCTCCTACTTCTGGACAATTTCCGTGTGTATACACAAGCCAAATAGCTGGTCTGTCTGGCTATATCAAATAGAGGCAACCCACGATCCTGCACTGCGGTATCACCCGTGTCCTCTGGGGCACTGGTTCATCCTGTGCCCATGATAGTTCTCCCGGGCACCACTAGAAATGGCTTGCCTTAGGTGCTTGCCCACTCCTCTGCAGGGAAAGGAGAGTTTAGCACATGGACATGCCGTAGGGCACACCACCGTCCTGCAGGAGTACACCAAGGGCCCTGTCCTGCTTTATTTAGTCATATGCACACAGTTGCTGTGTCTCAGGCTTCTCTTCCTCTTATGGCCAGTGTGGTGACAGATTGCACACCATTTATAAACATATTTGAAGTCATTACTTGGAGGAGACCATTGCAGTATAGAAAGCATTCACTGTTCTATTATTCATCACTACATTAATGAACAGTCACATCTACATTCATAAACACCCATAAAATAGCCTGTACCTGCCTGTTAGCAATATGGATGTTTCCTAAATGCTACTCGTGGTCTGTGGCTTTCCAAATCAAATTGAAAAAAAAAGTTGGAACATTCTCCAAACTGGATGAAGTAGCTCTTAATATAACTGCTGCCACATCACCTCTGCCACAGGTACTCTTTTTCACAGAGCTCTTGAAGGTCATTTTGTTACATTTTGAATGCATCATAAGAAAGAAAACAGCAATTCTTGGAAAGTAGAAGACAGAGCCTGAATTCTCCTTGCCTAAGTCTAATCTGGTCTAAAAAGAGGTGTTTCTTGGCCTGTCTCACAGAAGGATTCAGATCATCTAAGTGTCCATCACATGTCTACTCGGTTGGCCTTCATGCAGAATGCATCAATACTTCTTTTCTTTCTGTTTTTCTTTTGGACTGCAACTCCTCCCAGACTTATTTCAGTGCCCGGAGCAGATTCAGTGCAGCTGCCTGTGGTGTACAACCCCCAGCTCTCTGAAGCATCCTGTGACCAGGGATATTCCCTCTGGGATGAGGGAATATCCCCACCTCTCCTAAAGCTGTTGCTCAAATTAGCAGGGTTTTCTTAAACATCTGTGGGTGAGAGAGTCCAAAAATAAGCATGACTCTATGGTCTGCTGGCAGAACTCCCAGTCCCTCCTCCAAAGACTGTTTAAGTATTTTACATTTAATGGGTCACTGTAGTTACTTTTCTGGAATCTGAAAATCCATGCTCTGTTCTGGAAATAAAAGGCAGAGATGACCCTGAGAGTCCTGAGCAGAGAGAAGCATTTCCATGGGGTCCTAAGTGTGTAGTACCTGTAGTTTAGAAACAGATGGGATTTAAGCTAGACCATTAATTCAGCATTATCTAGTAAGAGTCTTACAGACTCTCCCTGCTCAATCTGCCAATATGCTGATTTTGATAGAGTGTTTTTAAAATAAGTAATTCTCTCCAGGCATTGTTAATGTCATTGTGTCTGTGTCCTGGCTCCATGGGGTTCTGCATGCCACAGCATAAAGACTAGGCGACTGAACGTTATGTATTACAAAGTTCATTGCTGCTGTGCAAATACCCGTTTCTTTATTCTAATTGTTTAAGTGTGTTTGAAAATGCTGTTGCATCATAAAGTCTTAAGGGACAAAGCCAGAGGGAAGTTATAAACTTATTTTGGAAATAAAATCAAACACCAAATGATCCAGTTTTTCATGCCTGATTCTGTGTTTAAAATAAATGCATGCTTCTCCAACTGAAAGCACAAGCCCTTTTTATCTTAGCCCTCATGAAATTTGGCAAATCAGCACTGCAAATCAATGTGACCCAGTGTGAAGGGGTTTAGGTATTTCCATCCAGAGACCATTACAATAATGATTGCAAAAAAGAACTTAGGAAGTAATTCAATCAAAGCTGCTGTGGAGCCTTAATCCCAGATCCATGACTCTTACACAAATTTTACTGATACAAGAAGAAACTCTGCATTTACCTTCATATGCCTGATAAATGATAAAACAGAATCTAATTAAAACTCTCTAAAACACATACCGGTGTCTCAGTTTGGGATTTATCAGAGACATTATCAGAAGAAAGGGCAGACATCCCTCTAGACATTTGAAGACTCAATGCTGACAATTAATAGCTTGACTTTTACATTTCCAAGCTCTAACTTAAGGAAACATATCAAATGCTTAGCTTCAAAGGGCTTGAATGAACAAATAAAACTTCTCAAGCGATGCATCTAGTATTATTAGTATGACAACGATTTTTGAAATCCTATGAAATAGTATGGGTCACTGTATGGTCAAACAAAGGCTTTTAAGATCTGAGTCAAGTTGCGGTTAAGGGGAGCTAAGGGTAATCGCACAGATCACAGCCCGGAGGCAGAAGATACAGCCCAGTAGGTGAAAAAAGCACATGAAAAACAACTTGCATTAAAAAATTACCTTCAAAATAATAAAATAGAGCAAATCAAATGGAAAATAAGATCTTTGAGCTCAAGTGCAGGCAAAAGAAAAAAGAAAGGAGAAGAAAGACCCACCCATAATCGTCATCTCTCTTATTTTACAACCTTCTAATGAGCAACTTCCCAATAGAGAGAATCAAACATGAATCTGTTCTGTACCTGAACATCATAGCACTTATTGGACTGTGGGAAGACAGGATATTGTAGTTAATGATTCCACCTGAGGTGGAACAACAGCACATTCAGCAGTTGTGGAAGTAAGGGGAAGGTGAGCACTGATGCTCTGGTGTGTGGCCAGGTCAGCTAACAACAAGACAAGCTTTTTTGAAAAAGCGAAAAATGTGTGGCTCGAAAGGAATGCAAATGGCAATACAGAAATTTAAGAATGACATTAAAAGAGGAGGTTGGATTGGGGTGAGCAGGGCAAGGGTTTGGAGTATTTTGGTTTTAATCTTATCTTTCTGGACCAGGGAAGATGACAAGCAATATTTGCAGAGGATTTGAAACAACAGTGCCAGCCTGTGCATTTGCCATGAAAATTTATTACACACAGACCTCAATAAACTGATGAAAGGCATCCTATGATATGGTTGCCTGTGAGATCTGGAGACTAGAACTGGTGACCCATATTGTCTCTTCCCATGCTGTGGTCTTAAATCTGACCTCCTATCCTGCTGTCTTAACTCCCCTAAATGTGCAAAATTCAGGAGCCTCGGTTCACAGGCCACTGCATTCACATTATCTTTGGTGCTGATCCACACATTTTCTGCCTCACTGCATTTCACTTTTAGTTTATTGGATTTGAACAAATGTAGGCAATCAGAGGAAAATGCAATTATAACAGAGTTGCAGCCAGTGTTTTCCAAGTGATAAGAAATCTTATCTGTAGCCAGGGCTGGGTGAAGACATAAACTGGGCTGGTGGGCTCAGAGCAACATGCTGGCAGATGCTAGCAGAGGGTTATAGTCTGTTTCCCTCCCTTATCCATGGAAATGGATTCAAGTTTTCCAAGGCTAATGAACTTCGCTAAGCCGTTTCATGAGTCCAGGCTATTTACGTTACAAATGTCTTAATTGAGTCAGTCTGGTAATCGAAAAATGAATAAACATGCACAATCTTCATGAGGTATATTTAACTAGCAGCCTGGAAAACACCAGTGCTCTATGGGTTTAGACAAATAACATTTAAGGAATATAAATTTTGGCAGCTTCACTTTAAAACCCACTGGTGGAATGGAGCAGCAGGAAAAATATTTCTCAGTATGCTGTTTTTACCTTCCCCCCAGATGATGGTGTCATGATCCTGGAGTAATACTGGGTAATATATGGTGACAAAGGAATAGTGATATTCCCCCACTGATAAGGCAGAGCGAACATTTGTCTGCAGCCACCTGTTCTTGAACTTCTCTAACTGCACTTTTTCACTGTCTCACTCTGGAGCAAACTACGTGCAATACAAGTGGAAAAGAGCTAAGTGCTCTTCCTTGGGTGGAAACCAATATGGAAATACCAAACATTGTCTGCTACCTGACATAAATAGTCATCTAAAAATATACCATCTTCCCCCAAACCCTCACTTTACATCATAAATGAAGCATAAGCAGACCCTAGAAAGATTGAAACAGAATGTCTACTGAATTTATGATTAATAAGCATGTCAAGTTTTATAACAGCATTCTTATGTGGACACAGCTAATGGCCTTAACATTGCTTCCAGAATCAAAATTGAATGGTTGAGCAGACTTAGCCTCAGGAAGGCCCACGGTGATAAGGGAACCATCAGAGAAAATAGGTGTACGCATTTTTCAACCTGTCAAGTGAAAAAAATCGCAGATGATGATAAGTCAAGGATATGCCCTCTCATATGTGAGTTGTATGAATGTTTGTGCTGAACAAGGCTGCCTCCTAAACAAGAGGTGAATGTTAGCAAGAGAAAGCTGCATGATTATCCCGTAAATTACACTCACCCAAGAGCAATAATTACTCTGAATCAGCATTTTAACAGGGAGGGAGCTGTTTTGTGCTGCTCAGAGCTGTTGTAAATTGCTAACCCTGTAAGAAGAGCAGGAAGAAAGAAGCACATGGGTAGGCACGGCAAAAAGGGCCCACAAATTTGGATAGAGCAACACATAGATTTAAGAATTATGTAGATCTTTTTGGGAGGGTTTCACCCGCCAGTGTTATCAAAGGCTCCAGAAAGGCTCTCAGGCCCCAGGGACTGAGCCAGGCTGTAGGTGCTGAGTATTAGGAAACTGTGAACTGGAAGACAGCCTAAGGACCTGCCAATCTGATGTAAATTTGCCTTCCTCCGAGGCTCCTACTGCTATCCTGCTGCTGAAGACAGGACTGAAGGGAGTGTGCACCAGCCAGGTCTCATACAGAAAGACCCAGATGCCAAACTTTTTTTTTGTCTTTCTAATTAGCAAAACAATGTGTATGAATATGAACATGGGTAAAATAGAAAGCACTGGACATGGCATGTTGTCTTTTATAATTGATAACTGCTGATGTGCTCCTGGATCTGTCTTCTGGTAAGGACAATAATCAACTAGTTAGAGATATTATTTGTGTCAGCCCAAACTCTCCCCAGTAAACCTCATAAACAAATCTTAGCTATTACTATAATGCTTACATGCTTTATTAGTTTTCAGATAAATGCTTTGAATAAAAAAAAAAATACTGTAAAGGTAGAAGTAATAAATTAAGGGGAATTCTCCATTAGCAGCGGTATACGACCATAACATGTCCTTGCAGAAGTGGTATCCAGATAACTTATTGAACTATCCAGGCAATCATTGCCTTGATAGCATTGGAAGAGGGACTGTCATTTGAGTTGTCTGTGTGCAGCGTATAACATCTGCTGCAAAAATGATAACTAATTTTGTAAGAGATTCAGTTGCTATGTAGTAAGCACAGCTCTGCACCACTGATCTGTGAGAATATCAGCTGTGATAGACTAACAGTGTCTCTCGCATTTCACACCCTAGCAAACTTTTTTCCCACTTTGCTCTTATTAGGAAAGCCTTGCCGGTTCCCTCTGTGTTTTTACCACAGGACCGACCAGTGGCATCCAACAGTGCTACAGAGGCAGTTCTTTCCTAACTAGCTTCTCAAGGGTGGTTGTACTCTTTCATGCAAGCAGGTCTATATTTCTTCCACTATGGTATGTACAGCTGGTAGGAAGTATTAATTTTTACTATTACAGCTTTAAAAAAAAAAAAGGAAATGGGATTAGGCAAGACACTGCAGCAATAATCCCCAGGCTCCTCCTGATGTGCTCCATGGTGAGTCCTTCTCAAGCCACCCATGACCAGAATTTCCTCTGCACAGCTCAGCTGAGGCATAAGCTTTGGCAGCACCGCATTTGCAATGGCAGACCTCCCGTTCCTGCTCTGTGCTGACTTGAAGGCAAGGGTGGCCCCCGATGAAGACTTACTTCCTGAGGCATTTAGGCAATTTGGAGGGGCTTCCGATACAAGTGCGGACAGATGAGCTTTGTTTCAGACATGAAGGATACAGTGATATAGTGAAAAAAAGTTTTTTAAAAAATAAACATAGTGCTAAGTATTACTATGACCTCTGGTTATATCTCTTTGTAGGTGGCCACTATTTTCATAAGGTATAGAGCTACACTGTATATTTCCAGCATGATTATTAAAATTCTTATGTTCTAGAATTAAATAACATTTTTATACCAACCATTGCATTTAGATAATTTGAGAACACCTGTGACTGTGTGAAGGTATTTTGTATTCAGGGGCATTAACCAGACAAAAATATTTTCTAAACAACTGGCCAAATTCAGAATCAATGTCAGTCAATGTTCTTTATTTTGGAAGTCACACCTGTTAATTCTCAGCTAGAATGTAAGCCTCTGGCTTTGCATCTTAAACATTCACATCTATCTCGATGTCAAAAATCGGGGAACTTTCTTACAGACTCTTACAATCACATCATTGCATCCCTTCCATACTTCTGACACTAGAAAGACCTCTGTCTACTGATTAATAGAAAACTATGCCTGAACAGCTAATTTCTTTTTATTTTAACTCTCTGTTGACATTTTAGCAGGAAATAACTGTACAACATCCATTGAATTTGTTCAGTTGTTGGCAGTTAAGACAGAAATGTGTGAGTCTACATCTTCATTGAATAGAGATTTGCACACACTGCTGAAGTTATTAAATGTACATGATGCAATTTATTAACTGAAAGCCCGTTAGTTCCTGACAAAAGCTAGGAAAAGGAGTCACAGTATAAAAATTTAAAGTACTAATTCAAAGACTTTTAAGGAACATGGAGATGACACTGGAGTATAGGAACCAGGCTTTGTGTAAGGCTTGCCATTGCAAGGTTTATTAGTGAGATTTCTCCTCTCTAAACCACTGAACATCCTAGCAGAGCATTGTCGTGGTTTAACCCCAGCCAGCCAGCAACTACGCACCACACAGCCACTCGCTCACTTCCCACCTCAGCAGGATGGGGGAGAGACTTGGGAAAAAAAAATAAAACTCATGGGTTGAGATAAAAACAGTTTAATAGGACAGAAAAAGGAGAAAATAATAATAATGGTAATAATAATAGTAGTAATAATAATAAATAAAAGAATTAGAATATACAAAACAAGTGATGCACAATGCAATTGCTCACCACTCTCTGACTGATGCCCAGCTGGTTCCTGAGCAGCAGCCACCATCCAGCTTTCCCCCCAGTTTATATGCTGGGCATGATGTCATATGGTATGGAACATTCCTTTGGCCAGTTTGGGTCAGCTGTCCTGGCTGTGTCCCCTCCCAACTTCTTGTGTCCTTCCAGGCTTCTTGCTGGCTGGGCATGAGAAGCTGAAAAGTCCTTGACTTAGTCTAAACACTACTTAGCAACAACTAAAAACATCAGTGTGTTATCAACATTCTTCTCATACTAAATCCAAAACATAACACTATACCAGCTACTAGAAAGAAAATTAACTCCATCCCAGCCAAAACCACGACAAGCATAAGGGAACCATTGAAATACATCATCAATTATATAAGAATAGGTACTTAAATAGACCAAAACATATGTACCGTTCAGTAGTTGTGATTTTTTTGATTGCCTCAAATGATGATGTGATTAAAATAAGCCAGTGATATTTCAGGAAATGTTCAAATTTTGCTTGCATTCAGATTAGAAAAAATAAGACTTGAAGCCAGTTATAATACTGTGGCATGTTGTCACAATCTCTTTTTTTCAGAGAGATGTTGAAACTGGGATCTTTAACATCACTAAGTGGCTTACAGCATTGCCCACCATTGGCTTTTAGTCTGTTCCTTGCTCTTCCAGCTGGACTGGGACTGCCTAAGAAGCATGGCCACATGCCTATTTTTGAAAAGCTACAAAGCCATGACCTGTGCTTACTTTCCTGTTTGCAAAACAGGTGATGCCATTCAGAAACATATGCAGAAATAAAACGTTCATCTCTCTGCAAATGAAAGGTGTTGAGCAGGTGTGCTCTGGCCAGAGAGGGGCATTCAGCTCCTCAAGCAGCATCTCGCCTGCCTTTAAATCATGTCTCGATTACAGCCACCTCTTCCTCCTCTGCCGCTGGAGGTGAAGAAGGCAAAGCCTGGGCAGAGAGAGAGCAGGCTGCGCAGACATGCTCTGTCCAGTGGCACAGATCTGGTTGGGAACCTGGTAGCTGGGAGTAGAGCCATTGGGTATTTGTGACCTAGAGACTTTATTTCGGAGGCGTTACTCCTGGTTTAGCTGTGCAACTCTCGGTTTACATGCCCTGTATCCATGTCACACTGGTGGATCCCATTTTGGTTTTAAACTAGGTGCATTTCTGCATCTCCAGCATTTCTGCATGAGGAGTTTACTTGGTGTATGGCTACCGCTACCCTGTACGCTAATCTGCTTATCAAGTCACTGGCCGTTTATCTACCTCTGCCCTGGGAAATTTCATCCATACAGTAGAAATTTGGGACATTCGCTCTTCCGAGAACAGGGCGAATCATGACAGCAGAAATATAAGTGTTCCGAACCCATTGCCTCACAGTGCCTCAGTCCTGATTCAGAAAGATCACTTTTAGAGATAAAAGGATAATTCAATCATCATTTAGTTTCTCTTCCTCTGAGACTCCCAGCTAGGAATGATTTATTGAAAATTGTCATGATAGCTGTTATGTTTCAGACACTCTTGGAAAGGCTCTTTCATAACATGTAGCCAATTCGCATGGGCACAAAAATGAACTTTATTTTAAAGGCAGGTGTTCTAAAATATGTATTAGAGAAAAAAAAGACATCTGAATTTAAACTGAATAGCTATTAGATTCCCTAGTTAGTCTTTTTTAGTAACAATTGCTTATTAATTATTTACTGCTAGCAAAAGATTTGATGTCAAGCAAATTCTTTGGATTTTGTTGGCTTCGCTGCTGCAAAGCCTGGCACATGGTAATTCCAAATTCCAGGCTCAGTTATTTACTTTTTTTTTCCTGTGGTAAAGTTCAAACTGACTTCAGTGAGAGATTTGCTTCAGGAAGGGGTGTTGAATTTATTATTTTGTCATTATTACACAATATTACACAAAATATATAAAAGTAAAACCCATTACCTTGGCAATGCAATTAAACCCATGAACTTTCAAGGCATCCTACTCGTCAAATGCAAATAAGCTAGTTCAATATGGTGCCAGGATGAACTCAATATCAGAAATTTAGAGGGAATAAAAGGCTCCACGAAAGTTTTTTTTTTTTCATTTTTCAAACAGATGAGGCTAATGTGGCATTTTGATGAAGCAAAGATAGATACTCTTTCCTTAAATGCAGTGAAATTCTGTAGCCGAGAAGTACCCATTGTACTCGCATTCATTTTCAACCTTGCCTATGAGCTCCTGCACCCACCCGCACCTCTGCAACCTTCTCTGGACTCTGCTTCTTACAGAAATGCCATCAGGGGAACAGTGTGTGGAATAAGCCTGATGATACTGTCAATCTTCAGGCACTATACGCATGATGAGGACATTCATGCAGCCAATAAACATAAGGCAGGTGAAAAATAAGGCATAATACTCATGCTTTATGAAATAAGCTAATTAATGCTAAACTGTTCAGGAGCAGGAAAACTCCCCTACAGACAGCCTGTCTCATCATTTTTTCCATCAGAGTGACTGTTTTGTCTGTCTGAAGCATCCAGAGCTGGCCAGCCTCCCGCCGGGTACCGTCAGCCCCAAGCCCCAGTCTGCAGCGACCAGGAGCAGGGTCGATGTAAAACTGAACCTGGGTTTTCTGATTTGTTTTGTGAAAGGTGTGAAAAATGCAAAAAGTTACCAGCAAAGAGGAAGCTGGTGGGCTCTGCTTTGAGAATACAGGTTGCATTGATTTCATTAGCACGTTAAAGTGAGTGTTGGTAGGAAAGGAGTTAAGCGTTTTGACTTGCAGTTTTACAGTGCCATCAAGTGGCTGTTCTAAATGACTGCAGAATAAAATCAGGAAAACTTGGAGCTTACTGAAGATTTCTAGCAAGATTTTCAGATTTGAATGGAACAGAACATAGGTCTTAAAAGTGAAATTACATTAAATTGATTAACTGTAGTTTATATTTGTTGTTTTTAATAATTAACTTTTTATTACAAGTATTTAATTTTCAATATGTTTTAAGTACTTCTCTACTTTTAAAACAAATGTATTATTTGTATTAGTATTAAAAAATTGATTAAAAACACAATTAAATATCCTGTAAGAACACAACCCACCAAGGCACAGCGTCATCACAAATAACTTAGCAGTGTCTGGAAATTGAACTGGTGCTAAAGAAAAATCTCATTAGGAAAGTTTTAACCTACATGTTAGTGATCTGGTTTGGGATTTAAGGTTTATTTTTTTCCTGTAGGGTCTTGTGTTTGTGGCTTCACTGTCATGCCAATTAATTGAATTTTATCTGTTGTTTGTGTCATCAGCTTACAGACTTTATAGAGTACTTTGGAAATGTTATAATATAAAGTATTCACCAAAAAAATCACTGCAAACTCTGTGTGCTGACTTGTTTATAATTGGCTTGTTTTCAGTCACTCTTTGACAAAGCAACTTTCAATCTTCTGTAGTTCCTGATATTTTATCAAAAATCCTACAGCAATCATAGCTATTTTTCCTGTTCCTTGATAGCATTTATAAAAGAGTGCTTAGGGGAAAAAAAAAAAAATTTGCTTGCTTGTATTGCACATGTAATCCCAGACAGGGTTTTTTTTCCCTACTTTTACAAATGAGAAAAACTGAAAAAAAGAGAGAAACCAATGGCTTCGTGGGCAGCTCAATATGAGATACAAACCTTATCTTCAGGCTGATGGTGCCTCTTACCAGAGATGTGCCGGTTCCTGGGAGTTTTTGCAGATGGGAAAGAATTTTAATTGCCACTTGCAGGATGGCACCCCTGCCTGCTCCCTGCAGACGACCAGAAATGTTCAGGGAGGCATCCAGGAATGGTAAATACAGCGCTGCAGTGTCGCTGCAGATAACCATTGACTAAAGCTTGATAATTGCATTTGTGTAAACACAAGCATTTCTTGATTGAAGTCAAAGACGAGCTAGAGAGCTCACCTAAGCTCTCCCCTCATCAAACTGATTGGCTTTCTGTTTCCGTCTCCAAAACAAACCTCTAATTAGCAATGGAGTTCACACAGAAACACTACCTTAGTAAATACAGCCTGATGGTCCATCCATCACGTGTATATTTATGTAGATACAGTTGTCTCTTCTTGCTATGCAATTCAGATTCTAAACATTTCCAGTATCTCATGAATTTTTAATTATAATTCTTTTTAAAGTGGAGCTGGTACCTCGCTGGATATTAAAAAATGTTAGACTGCTTCTTCACCTTCAATATGAGCATTTGTTTACATAGCACAAAAGAGACAGCAAATGTTACTGTCAGGCTCAGTAGCGTTTAATGCTGACAATGCACTGTGGATAGCTACGTCAGTAGAAACGGAATCAGAAAATAAGTTCTAGTCAGTGCAATTTAACTTGACAGTAATTAAAATAAGATTGCCTCATAAACTTTGTTCTTTTGCCCATATTTATTTATTTATTTATGAATTAATAGGGCATCTGATTTCCCCTATTTTCGAAGTCAGGCTATACTTCCAACACAACTTAAAAACTGATTCCATAACTACCGTAGTTAGTTCAATGTAAGTGTATTTAATTCAAAAATCATACACTTCAAATAACGCAGAGCTAATTTTAAAGATAAAATATAAGCGCAAACTCAGTTTCCATTCTATATGTTAATGTTAATGGTAATGTTTGAGTAGCAGAGGATCTCTCTAAATAGCATGAGAAAGGTAAAGTACACAGATTTCCAGACTACATTGTCATTTTTTTATCCACTTGTGAAAATTCAGTTGAAATATATGTAAGTGTACCCATCAGGTAGTAGGAAGGCACATTCACCTGCTCTTATAGACAGGAAGAGTTAGTGCTGGTTTTGAAATGATGCTTCCTGAACCTCACATTAGGACCCTCCTACTGTTCCTCAAATTAGGAACCTGACACAGTTTTTTAGATTATTATTTTTTAAATGGCTTCTGGTTTCAGTCTTAGGCAGGGCTAATTTCTTGAAAATTGGAAGTGATAAATTATTCAGTTTGCTGATAATGGCTTTCCAGATAGGTGTAAGGCACTTTCTTGCAATAGCAGGAATGGCAGTTAAGATTAAAAAATAGCTCACATTATGCACATATTTCCTCCCACATTAATAAAGTTAAATTGCCTCTTGAATTAGATTCTATGGCAAATTTCTATAACAGAAGCTTAAAGCTGACATCAGATTCATGTTTAAATGTATAAATAAATCACTTCATTTTAAAAGCTACAGAAGACAACTGGGACTAAGGTCACATATTTAAGCTCTTGGCTTTCATCTTCTGCTTTCTTGAAGTCTTGTTTCTTGCATTATCTCTAGATAGTTAAAAAAAAAAGGTGATGAAACCTTGCTAAACTCACATCAAGATGCCTTCTTTTAACACAGATTTTTGCATACACAGGTATATGTCTCTGGGCAGCAAAATCTCAGCACTTGCTGTTGAAAGCTCAACCACAAGAACAACACTGACATCCTATGGATCTTTTCCCAACTACATACCGGACTACATTTGAGAAGAAATGCAAATTCACTGAAGAAAAGATCAGAGGGTATGATTAACTGATTAACTCCTATTTAACATTTTTTGCAAAATAATAAGGAAGCAAAAATTAGTCACAAACTTTAATCTACTCTCACAAATCAATTGTGGTTTAAAAGTATGAGCTAAATTATTTTATTAATTCTCTATCCATTCAGAACTATCTGAGATGTTAGGAGCACAAATTAAATGCCATTCAGTTTGCCTATCTCTGTGAGGGCCAAGTTATATTCTCTCATCTTCCTAATACAAATTTGGAAGCAATGGTTTTGGATCCTTCAAGTCTCACAAATCCTTCCCACAGGTCCAAGATCAGTTTGGACATAATCAGTAAGATCGTTCCTGCTGTTAACATTTGTTCTTCATGTTATAGATGTCTGTCATGAACTTAATTGTGGCTGTTCTTTTGCCTGCATGGGTTGCTGGAACCTTCAAGCTCTTGCAAACAGTTTATTAAAAATGTAAGGAAGAGTCCCATGCCCAGACTGGGAACAGCATTATGGAAGGGTTGTTGCTGATTACCAGCAGTGATGGTATTGTATTCCCCATTGCTTATGGGTTCCATTTTTTCAACAAAAGAAAACTAATGAGTTCATTGCGATTTTTGGGGAGGAATATATTCACCATAATGCTATATACCATCTAATCATTCCTGTTGGACAATAATTGCAATTTCCAGCCTGTGAGCTGTTCACAGAAAACACGCTGAGTCTTCCCTTCAACACCATTGATGCCAATGAGTCAATTCTCGCAGGAAAACAGCAGAAACCACTCAACAGAAAAACATCACCACTTATTTTGCAATGTGGAACCAGTGCAGCTCTATTAACCTATTTCCAAACCATGCCACCCTTTGCAGGCATGTCTTCCTGCTGCCCAGTATGTCTTGCTACCTGCATCTCCTGCTTTGGTAGCTATGAAAAGGCAAGAATTACAAGAAGTGTCTTCACAGTCAGGTGCCTAGGCACGGTCCAGGCATGTGATATATTTACCACAATATAATGAGATAGTTCCATATTTAATTTCAAAACAGGGGGTCTGGGGCCACTATGCTGCTTGCATGGGGGCCTATCCAATGCTGCATTTTCAAAGCAGGGTTCCCAGGATGAAGAGATCTAAGAATTACTCACTATCTATATTTCTCTTCTTATTAGTATCTTATTATTAAAGCACTTTTATTACACTATTTGGTGTTGTGCCTTTCTTATTGAGATCGGGGAAGGACCCTGCACATTCCCCATGCAAGAACAGCCAGTGATGATGCTTCTGTGCTCTCCTAACTCCTGTGCACACCACCTCCTTGGCAGGGTTTTTGGCCTCCGCAGCTGCCCAGTGCCTTGTTCCCAGCAGCCTGGCAGGAGGCGGCTGGACCCACTGCCTTTACCACTGGGGCTAGATTATGGCTGGTAATAGGAGGTGGTGACTGGGTGTTCACAGTCCCTTGAAAGCCTGGAGGGAAGGGTACAACTAAACCTAGGTGCTGTCAGTGTGAGGGACGTGGAGGTGCATGAAGATAGGGGCATGTACCAGGCATGGGTTATCACCTGAGCATTAAAACCCCTCTGCATTATGGGACTTACTGTTCTGGGAGCAGAGTAGGAATTTACAGTTTCCAGTTTTCTTTTTTCTGCTCCCTCTTTTTTGCATTCAGACTGTCCTAGAGCACCTGCTTCTCTCCAAAGCCAGCCCTCCTCTCTGGTGAGCACTTAAATCCGGGCAACTCCTGAGGTCAGTGAAGCTCATACCATGAAGTGGGCAAGCCCTTGAGGGACCTTGCTCACATGGTGCCTTTTCTGGCTGGCCGGGAGGCATTCAATCCACCCATGCCTTTTCCACTGGCCTCTGACAGCTCTGTGTGGCCTCCTGGAGCAGCTGTTTCCCAGGTTTCTCTGAAACAGCAGATTTTCTTTCTTTAATCCTCATGGGAAGCCTTTGTTGTCTCAGAGCCAAATTATCGTAACATATATTTCAAGTTACAAGAAAGGGCAAAGACTTGTGCTGCCAAAGCAGAGTGTCAGGCTACTAGCCAAGGAACAGCAGGAGGAACCTGGGAGATGCCCTGGCCTGAACCTCTGTCCTTGGGTTGCACTTTCAGACCATCAAGCTGCAGAGGTGGTGTCTCTGTTGAGAGGAAGTTGTGGGCAGGGTGTGCTGTGAAGGGCCTTTCGCTTTGAATTTACTCCTCTCTTTCGTCTGTCACAGCTCAGATTTATTAACCTCTGGACGTACTTCTCCGAGGGAGGGAGAAAAACACTTGAAGGGTTCTGGGAAACAACTGAAGAGTTATCTAAACCAGCTTTTAGTAGTGGCTGAATGCATATTAGAGGCAGACAGGCAGTTTACTGTATTGTTTTTTTCCTCTGATTACGAGTGATTATTATTTCCAGAATGCTTTTTCAGAACACTTGTGTGGTGCTTATGAGATAACAAGGCAGAGAGGCAGAATGGATAACAAGTGTGTGAAAAAAGCTCAACAATAATCAGCCCCAAATTAGAGACCCTTTGTTATGCAGTACAGCTATTGATAAAAACCTTATTTAGCCATTAAATGTAGTTCTGGGTGGGATTATCGACTAGTTATATCAGTGTACCTCCTTCTGGAAACTATTCCAAATTCCCTACCCCAATTCCAGCAGATACTGCTTCAATGGTGTTCACGGTATAGAAATGCCTTGATAGGTGGTGAGGAGAAAGGATCATTGAGAGTGGGACAGGTGGTGAGGTAGGATGGCGAGACACGCAAGTTATTAAATGCTATGGATGAGGAAAAGCACAGCACTGCTGACAGCTGTGAGTGCCCCCGCTGCCCTCCAGGGTCAGGAGGTGACCATGCTCCTGAGGGGCCTGAAGGGAACCTGCCATTAACACAATAGCTCTGCCTTAAGCACAGCAACACAGACAAAAGCTGAAAAAACATATTTGGTGTTCACTTGGAGTTTACTTAGGTGCAGGATTGCAGAGCGGTTCCATTCAGACTCTGTGTATTTGGGCTTTCTCCAGTTTGAATTCTCCCAAACCTCTGTTTTTGCCAAAGGCAATGTTTTCATCCATGGGTTGTTATCCACAGATGGATAGATTAACATATTCACTTTGTGCTACATCATCCTAAATATTAGGATTTTCCATTCCTTTGCAACTGAAACAGTAGTCCTTAAGGCAATTTTAATTCATGAAAATTGGTGAGAGAGAAAACAAGTTTTTAAGAAGTTTCCTATAACCACATCTCTGAGTATTTTCTGGGTATTTACAGATAACTTTTTTCTTGTCTTACTTAGCAAACTCTTTTTTTGTTTTATTTTGTAGTAAATTTTAATTAGCAAAACAAGTAAGTGTGAGGCATTCAGAAATTACCTTTCCTAAAGTTCGTGCCATCTCTGTCTTTCTTTCAAGTGAAGTTGGAGAAGTAGCAAATTAATTGTTTTACAATATAAAAGTGTCCTGTGCTATTTTGATTTGCAGTGCTACTATGTTAAACATATGATATAGTAGCGCTCAGAGTTTCAGTTTATGCAGATTGTTTTCAGGGACTGTATAAACATGCATGAAAGTGCAGTGCCCTAAAATGCTTTCATTCTCGCACATGTTTCTTGACTCATTCAAGATCTTACCTGTACCACAGCATTCCATTTTCTCATCAGATTAGTTTGTCAAAGACTAAGAAATTTCTAATCTTCAACTTGTAATACTTGATGCACTTGCTTGGTGTAAATGTGCAGCAGAGTTACACTTGCTTAAGAAGCTGAGATTCTCATCTAACGTCATAATCATTCAGAGCTCATTAGAAACCAAGGTTAGGAAAGAATTATATTCATAGTACCATGTCTTGAACTGGGGATCATTCTGATTTCCTGGTCCTTTGTAATACCAGCAATGACCTGTGGAAAAAGGAATGATAGAAAACACAGTAATCCTCTTCTCCAAGAAGGTACTTCCTCAAATGACATTTGAGAAGAGTCAGTTTTCCTAGGGAATGATTATAATGGACACTGAACAACGGTGATGTAGTCCTGCAGACTAATTCAATGTATATATTTCAGTTACAAGTTGTATAAAGATGTTTAGTTAAACTATAATAATTGAGTCAGATGATAAAATCCACAGCTGGATCTCAATATACATTCTTTAGTTCTTGTGGAATATTCTGATGAGGATAAATGCTGTAATAAGAAACTGGCACATATCATTGCCTGGATGTAAGAGAGTACTCTTCAGCTTGCTGTAATTTGAAGAAATGGTTAAACTGATTATAAAGCTGTAAACTGGCAGGATTTTATGTTGCACAGATGCTCCCTCTTTCCCTTTCCTTTGTACTTGGCTCCCAACTGGTACTTGTGATGCTGCACAGAGGATTCCTTAACCTGACCTCTATGATTTTAGAACAAATGACACTTTGGCTCTTGAAATTTGTTGACTTTTCTCTCCACAGATGTTTTGCTTTCCTCCTCCTCGCCTGTCCTGAAATTTAAGAAGTTCCTGGCGTGAGCAAAGGATGGATCTGTTGGAAGGGACAGATGTGGAGTGTTATTTATTTGTGGGCTTTAAGGCCTTTGATAAGGTTTTATGGCAGAAATTTTCATTTTTTATCTCCTTGACCCACAGATTTTTCCTGTTTATGTTTTGAATATAAACATTGCTATGCCTTCTCAAGTATAACTCATAACTCTGAGTTATATGATAAGAAACAGCTTTATTTTATATAAAATACATAAATTACTATTCTTTTCCTGAATTTCTTTACCCTGATGAATAAAAACAACCAGCCAACCATGCTGAAGTCTGAACTCCATGAGCAGCTGCCCCCAGTCTGAAGAACGCACTTGCAGTCTAACTCCGCTTATGCAACTCATACACATTATCGTACTTTGAAATATGGTTTTAAATGCAGTACCATACAGAGCAGCACAATGTTCTCCTAAAAAATAAGCAGCGTGTGTTGTCAGTGGGGATTCGCATTTGAGAGACAGTATCTTTTGACTAAAATTCCCACACCTCAACCAACTTATTTTGGGCATACAGCTCCTTTTCCCAGGTAAATGTCTTTCCTTGCTGCAACTTACTTGAAATATTCATTAAGGAGTACTGTAGCTCTGCGACCTGACAAACATTAAAATAGGAAAGCCTAATGTGAATGAACTTTCCTGAAGTGCTAACAAAAAGTCTCTATCTTGAGGAATTTCTACAACCAGTTTGTTGTGTTTTATGCTAGTTTCAAGACATAGCTGATCATAAAAAAGTTGCAAAGACTTCCTACGGGACAAAAGTAGTCAACCTCTTAGTTTGCCAACTGAGGAGGGAACTCGTTTCATTTACAAAAATGGCTGATTTGCTGTGTTTACGTGGAGCAGAGGCCCGAAAAATACCAGCAAGGGCATGAAGTTTCAAAGTTGGGGATGGCAGATTTACAAGAAAAGCCTCAGCAGCTGAATTATTTTTTTAAACACATGAAAATACCTGCCGGATAGGAAAGCTGCATGTTGAATTAGCTTAGCAAGGCTTTCTCCCCCCACGCACTTCTACCTTGTTATTTCGCATGATCACCTTTCCCTTCTCCCCCTCCTTGCAAAAAGTCCCAGTTGAGTTATTGCAGCTTTCCGGAACTTTTTAGGCACCGGGGTGGGGCTCGTCGCACCCCGCGCATCACCCGCACCGCGCGGCCGGGGCTGCAAGTGCTTCGGCGGCGGTTTTGCGGGGACGTAGGCGTGTGGTGCGGGGCGCGGGGTCCCTGAGCGTGTCAGGGTGAGCGCGTGCGTGTGAAGCTGTGTGTGTGTCACGGGGTGGGTGGGTGGATGTGCGTGCGTGTCTGTGAGCGAGCCCCCGGCGGTGCGGGCGCGGGGCGGGGCGGGCCGGGCCGGGGACGGCGGGGGAGCATATAAGGCGGGCGCGCACGGCGGGGCGGGTTAGCGTCCCTCCCGGCGGCGGCAGCGATGGGCAGCGGCGGGCAGCGGCGGCTGCTGGTGCTGCTGGCGGCGGTTTCGCTGCTCTGGGTACCGGGGCAGAGCCAGCCCCGAGGTGAGCGCAGCGGGGGGGGGGGGGGGGGGGGGGGCCGCGGGGGGGGACCCCCGTCCCCGGCACGCACACGCGCGCGCGGCAGCACGGCACGGTACCACCGCGGTACCCACCCGCAGACAGCC
>JANHGO010004285.1:0-25313 GCA_024606505.1 Aquila spilogaster | reverse complement strand
ACTTCCAGCAACTTCTTACAGAAGCCACCCCTGTAACCCCCCCCGCTACCAAAACCTTGCCAGCAAAACCAATACAGAAGTGCCTAGCAGCACGGTGTTCCCAGTGGATGAAAAAATTTGTGTCCATGATGGTGCTGATGAATAAAGGCTGACTGGCTAACAGCATGCCCATTTACCATCTCATCTTTAACATACTAAATATGCAGCTTCCTCCTAGACAGATAAAACTCCAGCACTCCCAATCTTGTCTATAAAAAGCATCTTCTACTAACTTCCCTCTATTGGTATCAAGCATTCTGCAATACTCATAACTGCACCACTAGCACGTGCTTGTCACTGATGTTTTTATTCCCATGTTATCTAACTCCATTCAAAGTAATATGGAGACTCGTATGTTGTCAGTGGCAACATGTTATGTTAGTCACCAGTACCACGGTGCCCTGCATGGCACACTATCTCCTGTTTCCCTGCTGAAGTCTGGAGGAGTGAACCTCTTTTCAGCAGGCACTGAAATACAGCAGATGACCTGAAAAGCCTTTAAAGGTATGTCATCAATATACTTCTAATAAATGTGCTCAGTGAGAGATCACGCTTTTGACAAGACTGCAGACAGACTCCTCTCAAAGACTTCCAAGAAATGGCACAGTCCTAATTCCCCGTACGTGGCTTCATAAAAAGGTGGTGTTGTCCAGGGCTTAACACTGGTACATAGCCAGATATTTCACCTCTGAGAATATAAGGCAGAAAGAGGCAGAGAGAGAGGCAGGGAGAGACAATGCTTTTGTTCAGAGCTCTGTTACTGAGAACAGGAAGAGGTTTTCTCTAACTGTATCAAACAAACCTGGTCCAAAATGGAATATCCAGTATTTACATGCATTTCCTTTCTTTATGCCTCATCCCTCCTGATCTTCAGCTATTTCCTTGAGTTTATCAAACATTATTCTGTATGGAACTCTGCATAATACCAACATACAGCCAGGCTTTTCATCATATATAATAGGACAAAATGAAAAGTCCCAAATATTCCACTGGTAAGATTGAAATAAGATACCATACTCATCACTTGCCAATTAGCCTGGTAAAAAACATGTTGTCACAACCCCTTGCCAGAATTGCTATGTACTTGAGAATGATAAAAAACAGTAGCTCTTAATAAAAGGCCAAGATTGAATTGGTTATTTTTAACGTTAATCACACTGCAATGCCACTTATATCAAGTTGTTGTACTGCATGGGAACCAAAAAGTCATGCAGAAACTTGCATAGCCAGGACAAATAACTCAAGCATAAAGCATACAAGTAGGGGCTGAAAGACCAAAGCAGTAGCACAAATCCAAGCACAAGCAGTAAGTTTTAAGGGAGAACAGAAGAAGTAGTGTGTGTGTGTGTGTGTGTGTGTGTGTGTGTACATGTATGCATATAAATATGCACGGAGAGACCTTACTCAATCTAGGAAAAGACAACATGAACTCAGTAATAGAACAGACTATAGCTGCACCCAAAAAAGCAGAAGTGATACAAAACCACTTCTTTCTTAGGTACTAGAAAGAAAAGTATAGCAAATATTATACCTGTGAATAGAAGAAGAGGCTTCTGGGGAAGTCAGGTTAGCCTAAATACTGTAGATACATGATATTTTCTTATGCTTTACTCATGATGTTATTCATCTAATCTTCCCAAGGCCCTGGACTTCTCCATAAATAATTTACAAAGTGAGAAGGCTCAGTCTGGCACCACTTCTCTCTTCTAAAGCATCTCCCTTCAAAATACCTAGTTAGCGTGGTGGTTTGTTGTAAGCATAACAACAAGCTTAACAGTTATTTCACAGCCATGAACTTTGCATATAACTGAGAACTTAAAAGTACAAATACCTGCTCAGAAACAGCAAATTAATGCTTTGCATAGTTTGGTCATCTCATTTAGTTATAATTAACAGGTACCTCATGATTCAAATTTTTAAAGTCAGTCTAACACATCCTGTATGGTAACTCACTAGCTTCATCTGCAGTGATGTGTCATAACATTTTAAAAAACCATATTAACTTACTAGTTAATGTCAAGTGCAAATGCACTGCATCAGTTCATGTCTGAGATGTTATTACTACGCAAAATTGACTTCATGTTGCCTATATAACTATGTAACTTATCCAATTTCTATCCAATGAGCTAAAGTAGCCAACAGCTCCACAGATTACACAGTAAACAATTCAACAACTGTTAGAACATACCACAAGTTCTTCAGCACTAATTTATGATGATACATAATTAATCACAAGAACACTAAGAAACAGAATTTAATGAAAGACACAATGAATGCAGTGTATTACAGAAGAACACTAAGAGGTTATGCTCCTAACACAATCTAAGTTCTTTATCTCAAAACTCATTACTTATATTATCAGTCATAGCAGGAGAAAGTTTCAGTTAACACCTAGACCTTGCCTTTTTCTTTAGTGACAACTGAATATCCTCTTGCCTATGATATTCAAATACTCTTTTATATATATATACATATATATAATATATGAAATGCCAGCTGGTACTGTACCTTTGCTTGTGGTCTGTGCAGAAAGCAACATGCCTGAACACTGCATTTAACACTTACTGCATTTTACACTTGCCTGCCTTCTTCTATTCAGTTCTTTGACTGGTCCACTTGATACATAAAGTCCTGAAAAAGCACTGTATGATTTCTTGTTTTATTTGTATCGCTAATTGTTGTCCAGCTTTTTTGGAAGTGACTGTGATTGGGTTTTAGGTGATTGGCCCTGGAGTTCTTGGCACCATATAGCTGGCAGATTTGTTGATCTTTCTGACTTTGGCAATGCAACTTTGGGCTGGTGTTTCTGGCCTGCAGTTTCCTTTGTACAAGATACTCCTGGGTAATGATGCAAAATAGATCATGCAGTGAATCCAACTGTGTCCAGCAGTGTGGCTATTCCAGGAATGAAGTAGATCAAGAAGCCAGCCTGGAAGAGGTAACCTCTGTGGGAAACAGCCATTTACTGAGAAATGAGACATGTTTTTCAAATTTATACTTAAAATAATAAAAAAATTGTGGCCACATATAAATAAATACTAACAGGCTTTGTCCTCCAAGTCACTCAATGTGAGGAAAAAGAGTAGCCAGGACAGAAATTCACTAATAAGTCATATGCCATATCACACACAGCTTCTTCAGCTATGAGATGGAGGGTATGTTTGTGCCGCACATGACACTGCATTGCTGAGACACCCAATGCAGGTTGGTAGTTGGCTACTGGAAGCCATGCTGAAATGAAAGGATGGAGCTCTATAGCTGAAGAAGTCCATCACCATACCTAGACTGCTTCTCACCTAATGTGCTTGCAGTACAGACATGCACACAGTCGCCGCCTTTTTTTTTTTTACTTTTTTTCTTCTTTTCCCCAGATCAGATCCTTTATTATTGAGTGTTCCATGCAGGTTACAAATGAACAGCACCAGAAGCCACACTTGCTTTTTAAGTGGGATCCTGATCTCATTGGCTTATCTAGGGATAAAAGTAGATCCTTCAAAACATAAATGTTTTGTTGGAACCAAAACAGATCAGAGACATACAGACTACTGAAGTAGCAGCTGGAAAAGGCAGCTGGTTCATTTAAAGCAGGCAGCAGCTCTGCTTGTTTTTAGGGAGTCTTGTTAGCAAACTAGAACTGGAATGAAGACTGCTCAGGATTTGGTGATGAATGTGCTATTCTGCTGCCTCTGCACCTGAGAAGAGCACAGGCTGTTCAGGGAGCATGTCTCCTGACACTAGCTTAGGAGCAAAGTTTGTGGAAGATTTTGAATCAGAAAATAAAGCTGCTATCAACATGTCAAATGATGAGACCAAATTAAAAGCAAAGCTTATGGCCATAGGGAACAAAACAACCCATATTTTTCTTAGTTTCATGTCACAGATGACTAAGTGGAAAAATATTTTAAGATTAAACCCTCTGGTTGGTTTTATTACCACTGACTTCCTGATTACCCAGAATCCCAGCCATTGTGCATCTCTGTTTCTATGAAAAGTTCTCATGCAGACACAACCTTTGCTAATGATGACTAAAGAGAATCCTAGGAGGGAAAAAAAAAAAAAAAAAGGTGCCGAACAGCCACAGAGGCAGTTTCCACAGATGTTGATGTACTTCATAGGAAGGCTATGAGAGTTTTTTCTTATGGAGTAGATTCTGCTTATCTTATAACCTTTTACTGTTCAAGCATTCCTGTTAAGGCTGAACTCAAAAAGGTGGTCCACAGCCTGAACAGATGCATCAGAGCTTGACTCTAACTGTAAGGAGCCCTTGAAAACCCACCCGGATCATGAAGAGATTCTAACACAGGAAAAATTGCCAATAATAACTATGATTAACAATTGCAGTATCATTCGTCATTTACTGTAGTGTCACCTCTCAAAAAAACCAGCATGGTCTTAATCATGATCAGTGTAGGGGCAAAAATCTTCAAGTATTTTTTTCTCAGGTTAGGTCTTCACTGAATTCACCGGCGCAAAGTTCGCTAGTAAAACAGAGCAGACGAGGGAAATTGGAAATTGGTGGTGGAATACTTAAAAATAGTATATTCTAATAGACAACTGGGGAGAGAAAAGGACAACATTTTAAGTAAAGACAGAATTGTTATACCCTTTCCACCTTGAAATTTTCCAAAAAATTGTTCATCCTGTCCATGGAATAAATAAGGCTATTGCTGTGTCAGACAAATGCTTCTGAAGGGATATCTGATGGAAGAAAACCCATTAGTCTCTATGATGAGATGACAAGTTCATCACATAGGTAGTAGAAGTGCAGCACCTGTATTTCCACTCCATTTCAATTTTATTCTTTGTACAAATAGTAAAAGCTGAAATCATCAAAGGACAGTAGTAGTACTTTCTTCAATCTATTCAATCAATAAAAGCTAGTTTTCATACATTGCTATAAGAAAAAGATTATAGAGGCAGAGAAAATAAGGCAGATGCCTGAAAAAAAAAAAAACCAAGACACACGTTATCTTTAGTGTTAAATTAACCCTCCAGTCCTAGACTGCATTTAAGTATAAATTCAGCACAGCATGGGTGCATGGCTGATTGTTATTTAACCCCATTATCTCCATGTAAATCAATGTATACCTAAAATATTTTGTCAAAGAGGGGCTAAAGAATTTATTGAACTAGGACCTAAGTACGACTACAGGAAGTCCAGATAGGCTTCCACACTAAATATTTCAATACAAGATCTCCTAGATTTTGCAGAGAAACAAGGTATAGAAAATGTCATCCTATTCCTGAAGTGATGTCTCTGCAAATAAAAAAAGTGTATAATGTCAGGAATTTATTCAGGTGTTTTTGAACACAAGTGCAGGACAGGTCACCCTGAATGTGGAATATGAGAAAAATAATAAGAAACTGCATTACGAATGGAGAGCAAGAGGAAAAAGGACTTACTAAGTTTTTATTAGTATTGTGAGCAACATTCACATCTTTACCAGCAAAATGCACTCTTCTGCAGAGTGTACAATTGTGCTGTCCCTGTATGTGGCCAACACTTCATCTTCCATGCTTGTGTACCAAGACTCTGCATTTATGTGGATCTGAGTCAAAGCAAGCTCCAGAATTTGTCATATCAGTGGACTGGCCATCTAATGTGAACAATTATCGGTTTTAACCTTCTTCATAATGAAGAATTCAGTAGTCTGTAATCATACTGAACTGGTAAGATTTGTTCAGAATTTTGGTAAGTTTTTTCTATGTAATTTTAAACAATGGTTTAACTATGGTAGGGTAATTTGGGAAAACTGTGAGGCAGATATGTCTCCATTTCTCTACTACTGTAAATTGCACATTTCAAGTGTCCCATCATTTTTCTGGTGGTTTATTTTGTCTAGGAATTATTTATATAGCTACAGAAATGTAAAGAGAACAATAAAATACCTTACCTGCTTGACTTCTATTTATTTTGCCCTTAACTTAAAATGAGGTTGATTACTGGAATAAATGTGAATATTATCTTAAGAGACCTTATAATATGCAGCAGAGAAAGCTAAGTGCAGGAATTTGATCTATGACTAAACTAGATGCAAATGAATTTCCCATTATTTAATACACCTAGTAATGACAGTGGGCTATCACGCTTCTTGTTCCTAGTCATCATGAACCTTATTAAGACAGGTCACACTTTGAAAGAAAAATCAATACAGATTTGACTTTTATGTGGCTCTGGAAACAAAAACAGCCAAAAGAAAACCGGCCTTGCAACGACCAGGACCCTGAGATTATATACCTGGACAAATCAAAATCCCTGCTCCACATTTGCAGACTAGGAATTCAAGACTACATTTGGATATGCACAGACAGGTTCCCATTCCTACTCAGAGCCTGCTACATCAGTGGGAGTGTCTGTCCAACACAACAGCACAAAATCCATGGAAAGTTATGCCCCGGGCTCCTGAAAGGCATTTCCTCATTCCCCCAGTTATACTTAGGCCTAGTGTGTTTTCACCTTCTTTGCTCTTCAGATTCCTTCCAGCTACCAAAGACTGGCAGTGCCCCTCTTCCTGGTAAAGAGTACTAGCGATGGCGACAGTCAGGGCCTATCCTCCTTTGACTGAAGGCCATATAATCTCCCAGGAACACATACCTCATACTGCAAATAGCTGAGAAGATACCTATCAAGTTTAAAGACCACAAATCTGCACGGCACTGAGATATGAAACTCGGAGATGACTACTACAAACCACAGGTTAGTTTGCTGTCCTGTGATAAGACAGGAGGTTGTTACGCTTCTCATTACCACCATGGCCATGCAGCGTCACTTCAGGTTCTTAACAAATTACAGCACAACAAATTACAACACAATATAGGCAACAAAAACCACAGTGTAAATCTCTGATCATGAGGCACCTCAGTCCATCTGAAAGTCAGACTGTGGTTTTCTAAAGACTTGAACATAAAACCAGAGAGAAGACTTAAAATCCAAGCATTTTTTTTCCTCCAGCTAGATGTATCCGCTTGTAAATTATATTCCTTCTCTTCTCCACTCTGGTATGCCATACGCTGACCCGTCTGGGATATTACCTGAACACTCCAAGTGCCATTGCCTAACTGCACTCCCCAGTATCTTGGAAGAACCATCAATGGAAAGGCATGCCCCGGGGGCTGGCCTAGGAACACAGTACTGCAAAGGGCTCAGGTCATGGAATGGTCCCTCCAAGTTTCATAGGTAACCATAAAGTATATGCCCCAACCATGACTCTGCATAATACTCTGTGAAATTCACTCTTTTAGCTACACACTAGGTGTGTAGGAGAGGAAGCAACACTTCCAACCTCTGGTTGCTAAACTCCCAGTTTTGAATCTTCATTGCCAAGTAATTTGTGTTGCCAGGACTGTACGTCACTGAGGGGCAGCCTGAAGAAACGTTGCATCCCCACTGTGTCTAATTAGCAAGTCAGCACTTGAACGTTGTTTGGCTCAGATGTGACTGAATAGGACAGAGTTTAAGGAGGTAAGAACCCAAAGCATATGTTCATATCTTAGTTTTATGGCTTTTATTTTCCCAAGAATATGTGCTCAACTTCTAGTTATCCTTTCAACTTCAAAAGCTTATTTCAACAGGCAAAATGGAAGCAGTGCTATTTCAACCATGTAATTTTGTCTAAGGATATTAAAACAGATGTCCAGTAAGTTGGCATAATTATGTAAATTGTCCAGGAAACAGGAAATACAGGACTACATTGCCAAGGAGACAGAGATACATTAAATTTCCATTCATTCTACTAATACTCATGACCTCATTCTGCAGAAGTTGCTTAAGTGCACACAGTACATAAATTTAAAAAAATCTTATTTTTAATCTTATTTTTAAAAGATAAAATCTTACTAATTGTATGAACAGGTAAATAATGTATGTGTTCATTCCAAAGAATTTACTGTTTCCCATGAGCTTTCTTTTTCATTTTATTACACTGGAATTATGTTATTAACCTACTACAATCTAGTAGGTAAAGATTTTACTGCATTGTCAGGGACCTGCTTCATACACTAAGAGTTATTAAGGATTATTTGTATCCTGTTCTAGAGGAGTTAAGCTCCAAAATTTAGTACAGCAGATTTCTCATCATCCTTCTTACAAGCAAGATTAAAAATTAAATCTGATGAATGGTCAGTGGTCCCATCAGATAAACATGGATGAGTGAGTATTCACAGTAACTTCAGGCATCTAAGTGAAGTTCCACTGTTCAAAGCCTAGGTCACTGTATAGGCCTTTGGGAAGCACAGACCCCAAATGTTGGTGTCTTGATTAACCTTGGGAGTCACCTAATTTATAAACTCAGTCAGCAGAATTTGGTAATTTACAGCAATGACCCTGCAGAGCAACAAATAAAAAGACATACTTATTTCACTTACAGTTTAGACTGGGATGTGAAGCTGTGTGAAGAAAACAGAAAATTCTCACCGATTTCTATAAATCCTAGATCACTTTCTTCTTCTGACCATCTTTTCAATATTTAATGATCAGCACCAGACAAATATTCCACTCAAATCTGGATTTTGACTCTCACAGGCTGCATACACAGGTTGTTGTGATGATGATTTGAAGCCTATGAATATGCAGAGCAATGTCACAAACTGTTTTTTATGACTTAGACATAATAAATGCATGCACACTAAAAGGTCAGTCCTTGAATTTCTTGGTTGAAAGGTCAAAACTTTTGTGAAAGGCTTAGGAAAAAAAAAAGTTTGTTGGTTTGGGTTTTTTTTAATGAACAGGGTGAGGTCACTTGGCACACAGAAGGAAGCATAAATGAAATCAGGAGTTAAAACAAAATATTAACAGCTGAAGGAAGATAAAAGGTGATGGAATTCCCCTTTTTTAATTGGCACTGAAGACTGGTTCAATTATTATAAAATTCAGCGCAAATCTAAGAACAAGATAATCCCCCCTGACAATAATTACCAGGTCCTGGTATTAGCAAGAAAAGGACGTTTTTATTATTACAGATGTGTGTAGCAGAAATGTTATTACCCATTACAGTCCTCTATTATTCTGCTGTCAGTTACCCTCTGTTAACTAAGTCTTCATGATTTGACAACTTGTTCTTTAATTGTCACCCCATGCTAGCCTATAGTTCACAGCCACATTGTGAGCTGAGTTTTCATATATTATATATATTATGTACTGAGTTTTCCAAGCTTTTACATTTGACATGATCTTTCTCTCTCTAAATGACATTCTCCTAAGCAGCCAGCACGTGGCTTCAGAGAATGCTTTGTGTAATGATAAATTACACCCTGTGTTCTTTTGACAATGAAAGAGTATCCTTATGACCCAGCATTCTTTTGGTATATAAACCTGAAGTTTGCAAGTCTTGTGTGAAACATGTCAACTCTAACATTTGGCATTAAGAGGTCTTTAATGCTAATTATCCTGCTATTCCTCAACTCTCTCTCAAGAGTAGTTTTTAAAATTCCATAGATACCAGCTCTGCAGTTGTTTATTTTTCCCCCTTCAGAAAATTATACGATATTTATTCTATCAAGAAGAGACTGCCTATACCTAGAAATGCGTACAACTACATTTATGTGTTGTAATGCCTCTTATGCACTGTAATGCCTGTTAGATGCTAGGCTCCCTGTGTGATATTCACACTACTTAAGTTAGGTGCTTCAGTTGTTCTATTCTGCCTGTGGCATTTTAAGAAAGGATTCGAAAACATTCAGCACACTAAGAGGGAAGTCACAAAAGCTAGCCAAAAGGAAACACTGAAAGAAACATATTTTAATTACTTCTTTTCTCAATTTTAGATGGCAAATTCTTGTTTACAAAGAGTCATGTATATGCTGGAATTCTACAACTATAGCATTCTCTTGGGGAAAAAAAAAGTAGGCAGGGGTTATACTTCAAAAAACAAAGCACATATCCAAATAAGTAGGTTGCAATGCACATTCCCCTCTTCCACCACTCTTCTTGCAATAGCTGTCGGTAGAGCACTTCTCTAGTGATGTGGGAAACTCAAGTTCAGTTTTCTCCTCAGTCTTTTAGCTTCTATCCTCAAACACATATGCATGAAGAGATGGCTAAATGGTTCTATCTCTGTCACATCACAGACAAGTAAAACGTGAGAAACACCAGCCTAAAACCCTTTGTGATATAATCAAGTTTCATCTGTGTAAAGAACTTAATCCAGCAACATAAATAAAGATCCTCCAGAAGTTAAGATACAGTCCAAAGTGACAAAACAGTAGGGGAGAGCTGTTGAATACGCATGACTGTTGTCTGAGGTCAAGTCTCAGAAGACTAGCAGGCTATTAAACATCTTCCTCAAACACTTGGCCTTTTCAACTTTGAATGGTCATTTTAGCCAAGGTCTGACATCAGTCCAGATCTGTGCACTGCCTTTCAACACAAACAGCTAATTCTGATATTCTCTTTTGGATTTTACAAAATGTTTCTGATATCCCTTCCTCCAACATCCAAGGTATCTCAGTTTACTACCTTATGAATGTGTATTTTCAGAGTTGAAGAAATTGATTTATTATTTAATCTTGCATCAACCTGCTAGATGCAGGCTGCTATCAACAGTGAGCCCTTAACTATGTTTCCCTTTGATGCAAGTATTCATCATCTAGCTCTGGTTATGATCAAGGCTGAGATTTTGAAAACAAAGGACTAACATAAGAACATCCAAACCAGATTAGGCCCAAGGACTTAAATCCCATCTCCCACTGAAATCTTTGCTGGGAAAAGAACATGAAAACAAAGCAATCATATAATGAAACTTCTCCAGGAACACTCTCCTAGTCTCCAATGGTTTGCAGCACAGGGAATTCTTGAGAATGAATTTGCATCTTTGTGTTTAATTACCCTCAATGGATAAATTAATGGACAGAAAACCCAATTGCTTTTTGAATTTATGTAAACTTTCAGTGTCCACTATGCCCAGTGACAAGAAGCTCCATAATCTATATGTTGTGTGAGGAAATGCCAACTTGTGAGGATATACTAATACACTGGTATATCTTTAACTTAATATATTGCTAAACTTCATACTTTTCACCCTTTTACTTCATGCTGCTGAACACACCTGAACATCACAGGACCTACCACAAACTGAAGAGTTCATTAATTTCTGCACTACATACAGCTCAAAAGACTAAGCTGTGTGCTTGCGTCAGTATGAACCAGTGGTTTATGTTTGGCTTTGATAAAAACATTGACCCACTTTCTGTGATTATAGCAAAGGTAAAACCTAAAAGTTCAGGAAAATAAGAGCTCTAAGATCAGTCAATTACTGAATTTTCTAGGATTCCAGTACAAGGTTGAGCCAGATACTTGGCAAGGAGCAAAGGCTTAGCCTTTGTAAAAAAGTATTAACCATCTTGCCTTCATTTAAGGTTAGGAATAAGGAGGCCTAAGACACTCTGTGTGGGTCTGTATTCTGCATGTTTCACAAGTCTAGAACAAGGTGTGCAGGTATCAGCAAGCATGTGCCCAGGGCTGAAGTTTGGTTTGGGGTGGGGTGGAGTGTGTTTTGTTTTGTTTTGTTTTTTAATCAATATGGGTAACTCTATGCTTTGGTAAATAAAGGGTTGAAAAATGTGGTTTATTCATGGATCTTGCATGGCACTCCTAGCTAGATTAAGGTAAAAAAACGGATAGGGCCAATAGGATAATTTATCTCACTATGGATTAGGCTACAGAAGAGACTGAAGTTAGGAGCAAGTTTTAGGAAGAGGAAAGAAGAGAATTTTTTTCTAGCTTGATTATTTTGCAAGATCAAGGCATAGTTTATTGCTAGAATTTTCCTGTCTGAAAATGAGAATGAGAGCTGACATGTGCCACTATTTTGTGCTGACATTTAGTTCTAATGCATATATTGCTTATCAAGATAAAATAAGTTTAGAATAAAGTCTGCATATGGACACTGGGTGTCTTTCATTTAGAGTAGCCTTTATACTATAGCAAAAATTTGAGAAAAAAAGAAAAAAAGAGTCAAGGACTTCAGGTCATTGCTGGCACCCATACAACTCTCAGGGCAGAGATGAAGTCCGATGTCATCACAAAAATCAGTTTACCTTTGGCAGCAGTGCAGGATTTGGTCTCCTACAATTTTTGGCAAGGATTAGGGCTTACAGATGGAGGAAACAAGAAGGACTGGTGTACGTGGACCATAAGACTTGCACAAAGGCTTACATCAGAGGCATCCACACATCAAGTAAAGGCATTGATTAGATCAGAGGTTTGCCCAAGGGCACAGACTCTCTCATTTTGCTCGCCCTGCAGATAGAGAAAAACAATCACACCTTGAAGAAAAAAAAGAATTTGAAAAAGTCTATTTTCAATTCTAAAAAAATAATAGCAGGCTTTTTGAAAACCTAAGTTTACTGGAATAGAAAGGCCACTTACCATTCAGTTTTATTCTTTGTCTCTTACCCAGTAATATTTAAAGTGTCATACAGTTAGAGGCAGACAGGGAAGAAATATCAAGAGACAGGGATCAAGATCCATCTCCCACAGCAGGAACCAAATTCAGGAGAAAAACAACATCAAAGCAGAGAACAAGAATCTACAGTAGACTTTGATGCAAGCCTCAGGAATTGAAGGCTTTAGCCTTTTAAGTAGAACCTGTTAAACAAAACTGCTTTTGACCAGAGCTCAAAAAGCTCACTTCAGCACACACCGCATCCCTCAAAAGAGGCTTATGCTGCACAGGTGTTGGCTTGCTAGACTCAGTTGTTTGATGGAGTTGAAAGCATCTGCAAGAGATCCTGCTCAAGCTTATTCCTTGTGTTGCAATACCAATCAGATGTGTTAGCAACAGTCTCTTCACACTGCTGATGCAGGACAGGTTAAAGCCTCCACTAAGGAAAAGTTAGTATCTCTCTGAGTCTGGTGGCAGGTTTGTTTTAGGGACCTGGCTGTGCTGCATGTTAACAGATAATGCCTAAAGGCTGTATCTCTGTATGCCTATGTTACCTTTTACAGGGTAACACGGCATGTTCTGCAGTGTGCTGCTGACAGCGAGACTTGCACAGCCACAGAATGCCCACTCACTGCTCTCTTCCCTGTGCTCTTCTAGAGAGCTATTAGCCACTCTGATAAGCAAAGCTGCTTTTCTTTTTAGTGGTTAAGAATGACATTGTTTTCCAAAGCTGGAAGTATGAACTGAACACCTGATTCCATTAATATTTCCATGCAGCTGGTGTGGGTGGACTTTGCCGGCTCAGTGAACCATACTGATTCTCCCCTTTGAATCTGCACAGGCAGCAACAGGCTGCTACAGAGTGTCAGGTAACTGCTGTTCTTTTGCAGCAAACCACCTTTATTGGATTCATAATAGGAAGAATACAAACAGCCCTTATAACAAAAGCAGAAAAACAGTCTGAATCTGTGCTGTATTTTTTATCAGACAAATGAATTCCCTAGAAATTTCATTTCAAAGCAATATTAGATTATCTTCTCTAATAAGTAAAAAATTGAATGAGTTCACACTAGCAAGATGACATTAATTTTTACCGAAAGGAAATGCATTAGTACCTACAAATCAATTCCTTGCAAGATGCAGGCCCTGAACAAACAGCTCCTTAGATATTCACAGCAATCAATGTACTATTTATTTTGTAAGCACAAGACCAAGCATCTGAAGGCTAGCTTGTAGCTTCCCCTCTGTTCTTATTGAAATACAGACACAATCAGATGTAAGAACTCGTTCCCCATTTGAGTGTGGGGACTGTGAGAATATCTGTACATTTACTGCACTTCCCTCTGTTCCTCTGGCTTTCTATACTTTGCTTGTCAGCATACGAGATGCACAGGTGACAATCCTGTGTCTATACAAGACAGGAGGAGTCTAATTGGAGAGTCCAGAGTTAAAAGGTCCTTCAGGTTATTTGCTGAGAAAAGCCAAATTCTGGAGACTATAGGAGCAACATCCACCAGACAGTAGCTTTTAAAAATTAATCTCTCCTTCCACCCTTTCCCCTGTCTACAGAAAATTTCCAAAGATGGCATTCAGATCAGAGATGGCATTCAGATGCAATAATTTTTCTGCAGAAAACTCTTCTTTCTTTCATTTCTTAGTCCCATGCTTGAGACTTAATTAACAATTTTATCTCTCTTTTTTAAGTACTTATAATAATTTTGAAATTAAAATTCCCTTTCAAATTGAAAAGCTTAAACATTTCATTAAAAAATAATGCTCTCTAAACAGAACATTCCAACATAGAAAACAATTCCCTACTTTTTTGGTCAAAACTATGTCAAATATTGACAGACTGTGTCCTGAACAAGTAAATACTGCCCTTATCCCAACTGAATTTTTAATGAAATTCACACTTACCAAAATAAATTTAGCCAATTGTGCCCAACACACAGACTTCCTGGTATTGGGAATCATTGAAAAAAAACAGATTCAGATTTGCTCATCTTTTAAACTATAACACACAGAACCAATGGTTTTAACGTCTGCTACATTGAGCTTTAGATAGGAATGTGATATTTTGCCAGCACAAAAATGAGCACAAAACTTCAAGCATATGAGGAGTGTCAATAACTTATTTAAAAAGAAATAAATGTTTGTTGGGTTTTCGGATGCTTTTTTTTAAAGAATTATGAAAGGCTATAATTTCCTCTTAATGTTCCATAATTGGTTATTTAACTCCTACTGACATTAATGGCAACAGCCTGCTTAATCACTGCATGCAAAGATGAATATATTTGAACATGTGGTGGGTGGAAGCTGCCTTGCCTATTGAGTTTAACTACAAACAGAAAAAGGATATGAAATCTATTGTTCTACTGACATTGTTTTATGACTCTAACAATGTGAGTTTTTAAAGCTTTTGCTTCTCGAATACATTTTCAAAAGAAGACTTTTAAGTATGTACCCTGTCCCATGCAAGAATATTGAGACACACAAATTCTGAGTGATTTTCTATGACCCCAAGTTTACAAGCTTATGGCAGAACCAAGAACAGAACACAGGTTTCTGCCTCCAACTTCTGTGCTGCAATGTTTCCTCTGCAATTAGTTAAAACTGATCCTTCTGTGCTTTCCAGCAAAATGCACTTGGTGAACTTATGTGAACTTCCTTTTTGTTTGACAGTAGAAATGATGAATAGAATTCTTTTCTTATAAGAAAATCATATAATAGCTCAGATGACCCAAACGGAGGAGCTTCTCTTTGCTGATGGGTTCTGCGCAGTGTGCTATGGGAAAATCCATCCAGCGTCTGTCCGATGCTGTACAAACATGGGATTTCCAGCATCTCATAGGATTTACTATCTACATTCCTCTTTTCATTCTATCTTATTAAAACATCTACTTTATTAAGCCAATTGGTTTTGGGTCTTTCTTATGATGATTCAGAAAAAACCCTGCCGACTGTTTTTCTCTTTCTCACCTCACAAAAGGTAACAATAGGAAATCTAGGGGTTTGGTATCAATAATTTGGACCAGTAACCTACTTAATTTGCCTGCAGATGTTGTACAAGTTGTACAACTAGTAACTTGATTTATAGTGTCATTTCTTGTAAAGACTCTGACAACCATTTTGCATCAAGGACTTTTCCTTAAGGTTTGCCACTGATCGTAGAGATAATACGATCTGCTTAAATTGCTTGTGCAGTCCTAGAAATCTCTGTCACAGGTTTCTATTTCTTGCTGTGTTGCCAAAGTATTGCATATGCTTTAACTTATTTCTGCCTTAAATAAATTATTTTTTCACTGAAAAATAAGTATACCATAAGGACCATGTCTTAAACTAATGATACAAAAGGTTAAACCCTTTACTGAAGTTATGCAGACTAGCAATAATCTGCCAAAAACAGTACTGAGGATAAATCACCGTCCCAACTCAATTCACAGTAGAATGGGTATATAAAGGGGTAGTATCACAAAGATGCTGTATCTCAGATAAAATATTCACAATTCACACCTCTAACACAAGCATTTTCACAATGATCCATTCTCCATATGCTCATCTACTTCTGCCTCTTTAAAGATCTCAGTTCCTTTTTTCTAATTTTGGTTCTTTTCATTTAATTATTTTACCATTTCCCCAATTGGCTTTTTCTTGGTTTTGATCTGTTATATTTGAGATATGTCTAACCTAACAAGACAGCATCTTTGAAGTGTCCTGTCTAGTTGTGGTTCTTTAATTTTTCTTTTTTCCAAGTTAATTTGTCAATTATCATGTAATAAGTCATGGCAATTATTTAGTTTCATTAAATGTGTTGTTTTTTCTTACACGAATACACTTCTTCATTTCACCTTTTTTTCTTATTGAGGAGAAGCCTGAGGAGTAAATTAAATGGGCAAGCCTAGTTGTAAGTTGATTCTGACAGGATTAGGTCTGTACAGTCCTCAGCCCCATGCTGCTGAAAGTGAGTTGGTCTCATGAATTCATATACTTGCAGACAGAAACACAGCTTCTTCATTTTGTAAGAAATGCAACTACCTTGCCATCATGAAACATCCTTGGGAATCAGTGTGGGATGGTCTGCTGCCAGAGTGGGCACTCGAAGGCTGTTTTCATTTGTGTTACCTTGTTTCTACTGTTGGATGTCATCTTCTCAGTAGTCTGTTATATTCTTCCTGCTCGTAGTAGCTCGTGAAGTCAATAGCAGGCAGCATCTTTCTTTTTCTTATCCAAATCCATCTTTTGTGGTCCTCTGAAATTCTGACTCGTTGTTTCAAAGACAAAATGCAAACAAGCTAATCCTGGTGAGGGTTCACTAAAGCACAGCAATATGAAGAGGAAGAGGCTAAGGGGTATCTAATTACACTCTTCTGCTGCCTAAAGACTAATTACAGAGACAGAGTCACACAGTTCTCAGAGTTGCACCGCAAAACACAAGAGGCAAGTTTATTTTATAATCCAGTTATACACACTAGCTGCAGCAAGGGAAATTTGCATTAGATAGAAAGAACATTCTTTTACTGCAGAGGTGGTCAAGCACCGGAAAGAGCCCAGACAGCCTGCAGAGTCTTCATTCATCCTTGGAGCCATTCAAAACTCAGCTCGACAGGACCCATAGCAACTTGATCTAACTCCAGAATTGACCGTTTTGTGGTTCATAGACCAGATGACCTCCAGTGGTCTCTTCCAACCTAAATCATTCTATGATACTGTTTGTATTCAATTTTCTGAATTTTTCAATGTGCTTTAACATTTGGTTCCCTCAGCAATGGGCTAAACACATCACTGTCAGTTCTGTAAAGAAGCACACAAACTTTACCAGTCCAGGAATAGTTCTGGATCCCTTCACTGTCTTCTTTTAAAACTTGTGAAAACTAAAGCCCAAATAACCGACTGATTGCCTCCTGTCTGCAAGCTAAAATTTTTTTTAAAATAACTGGAACTGTCATGCTGCTATATCCCTTTAATTCAAAGTGCATTTACAAATCCAGTGATGAACTACTTTTGTATATGGGTACACAAATGTTACAACATCACAGGTGACACTGAGAAAACTAGTGACAGCAAAATTGTATTACAAACCAAATTCTCTACCAATAGTCTACCTGACATTGATATATCAGTAGGAGAATTTGCTTTTGGGTTTTTGTCATTTGGCCTCTAAACACCTCTATGTGCCTCTAACAGACAAGATGCAGGACCACTGCAGAGCTGTAGAATTACACAAAATAAGGCTGGAAGTGAGTCTGGGGGACTATTTAACCCACTTCCCTCTCCAAGGCATGTTCAGTCATTGCTGCATCATTCTTAATAGATTTCTGCTGAAACTATTCTTTTGGATCTCTAATGATAGAGATTCCACAGTCATTTCAGGCAGTCTATTTCAATGTTTCACTACCATTAGACTATTGTTTTCTTCATTTCCTCTGCTGATATTTAAGACCACTATTTCTGTCCTGTAAACTATGGACATGAAGAACAGTCATCTCTTCTTCTTCCCAGGAATCACTTTTTATTTAAAGACTACTAAGTATGTCTTTGACCAATAAATTTGGAGATGTAAAAATACAAAATGAGTCACACAGACTTTTATACTTTACTAAACTAAGAAAAGCTCTGACAAAATTCTGCAGTTTTCCAACTCTTCTCCAATCCAAAATGAAAATAAATCTTGAAAACATAAAATTTTATTCCAAACAGACATTCAAGTTCCTACCTACCCCTATTAAGCATAGTGTAACAAAGACACAATCCTAAATAATAAAATCCCTATGCAAGTCCTAAAACAATGCATAACTATTCCCTTGACCATCTAAATGCATAACAGAACAAAGAGCTACACTTTGCATGCATGTCAACTTTGTTGTACTGTAAATTTCCAATATAACACTGACCATGACACAACTACAGTAAGAGCCTAACAGATATATTGTGATAAAGAAAGTCTGTACTATTCAAAGGTAGGAAGAAGACAAATAAGCCTAAGTATAGTACAGCAGACATTTGTTGAGTTTCTGCATAAAGCGAGAAAATAGATATTAGAGAATGCATAAAAGTGAACTTTGAAATAAAGGAAATTTGAGTTCCTCCCTTTTTCCTCTGTATGAATTTATACCCCACCAATAACATGAGGAAACAAAAGGTATCTGCTAGTATCAGAACGATCTGAATCTGTCTTATTACAAAGCCTACGTGACAGTAACTGTGTCACTGATTAATAACAATGATGAGCCATACTCCCTAACACCACTAAATTCATCTTCTGCTAGCAACACATTCATGTTTGCTTGAAATTTCACATCCTGCCATTGAAGCAAATAGGCATTAACTTCCCAAAGAAGCATGGGCATTAAGGTCACAGTGCTGGGGACTGCTAATTCAGCTAAAAATGAAAAAGGGACAGCTCTGAGGAAAAACTTAACCCTAACTTATTCTCAAAGCTGTAAAAACTAAAACAGACACTGGCACAGCTTCAGCTACTACCGGTACAGATAAAATTCAAGTTTAGAGATGCTGGGGAGAATATTCTAAATCTGTGCTTATTATCAGCTTGCCATGGAAATACCCTCCTGGCTTGGGTCAGAGGGAGATGCACAAAGCAAATATGCTTCCAGCTTACTCCTGGGGAATGCCATCTACTGGTGGAAAGAAGGTATTGAGCAAATGCATCCAAATGCCAGAAACACTGGTTTCCTGGGACTTCAGTATCACTCTGGCTAGAAATATTGTTGCAGATTAGCAAGATTATATATCTAGACATTATCAGTGCAAATGAAAGAGGCGACAGGCCAGGAGGAAAAGGAACTTTTCCAAGGATTAAGGAAGAAGGAACTAAGAATGAGAAATAAGCCACAGTCTGGGTACCTCTGATTTTTGCAATGTCCTCATCACCAATACATTGTTAAAAGATATTTTTTGGAAGGCTGTCCAGCTCTCACTGAGTGCAACAAAAAAAAATTCAGTCCTCTGTAATGTACTTGCAGCCAAGAGACAAAATTGTGATGACATCCTTTGATGCTGCCAACACAAGTGAAACTGCCTAAGTGAAATACTGATGCATCAAGTAGCCAGGATGGGAAGAATACGAATGCCATGTTACATTGCTAAACTGGTAATACAGGGTACTAGTAATAATAAGTGAAACTGCTGAATGTATCCAGAAGGAGCAAAAGGAAATAAAACTATTTGTAGTGTCTATAATATATTTTATTATGATGCTTATCAATGCTAATATAATTTTGGTGTAACTTTAAGGAAATTGCCTATGGGATAACTTTTTCTGGTACCTTATTGCAGTCTCATTATCCAAGTCTATTAGTTGAATGATATTTCAAATCTCTCATCTATATGCATCAAAATCACAAGTCTTACTTCTTGACAAATGGTTATTAAAACAATAAAGCCAGATGTAGAGGGGATCTCAGGCTCATGGTATTTGGATGAATTCATATAGAGTGTGACGTGGCAATCATGACATCACTTGAAGTGCAGAACACAGTGCAGAACCGAATCATCCTGGCCTGGCCCCTACTACCTTCCTGATACTGCATTCTTTTTACATGTAAGCACAACAGGACTTCATTAAGCAGCAAATCACACTTTAAGTGGAGAGAAACCAGTTTATTGATGTCTGAACAGGTGATAATGCAGCTCATGAAGAGCTGAGGGGATAGCAGTCTGCTTGCTTTGTGCTATTCAGGAAGTAGTACATCACCTTTAAGCTCTAGCCATAACTTTACAAGTGCCTTAAAACCAGGTTGGGATAACTACAGCTAGCTGTTTGTACTGATACCTACACCAAACCTTGCCATCCCACAAGCCTCATTATGCACAGGACTGAATTCTACTGAATGTTTTTTTAGTGAGGAAAAGAAAACACATAATGAGTAAATGGTAGGTAACACTGTGTACTCTGAAGTAGATGCCTTTCCACTAGCACAGATCAAACAGGTGTTTTTTCTCTACATGTGTGAGAACAAGAAGAACTATTTTAAAATATGAATTGCATCATATGCATGGAGACATGTACAGAACATTAAACAAAACGAAGGGAATCAGCATGCAAGCAAAACCCTGACTGGCAAAGGGTATAAGGTTAATAGGAAACGATCATAGCAGAATTCAGTTTTCCCCATTCATTTAACAGGATCAGCTCTGTCTGACAGCAGAATTTGATTTACCGGTTGATACAGCCGTGTATACATTCTCTAAGACAGTCTAAAAATCACTCCTCTTTTCCTGGCCAAGGAACCTTTTTCTCTGTAAAATACCAATCACTCATAGCGAGAGAACAGTTGACAACAACCTATAAATATTAAACAGGGCTATTAGCAAGTAAATATTTTGTCAGAAATTTGCAAAACTAGTAGTGAATAGTTTCCTTTATGTAAGTGAAGGTTCCAGCTATGGTACGCTTTCATACACTTCACTAAAGTGTGCAACAATTGCCCTTCCCTTCACTAGGGAGCAAAACTTAAGTAAAGCTTTGGTACCAGACAGCTTGTGGCATAGCGAGAAAGAGTTATCCTCTATGTGAAATCCTAGGACTAAAACTAGATATCTTTAAAAGGAACAAGCTGAGAAGAAACAGAACTTATAGTATGTTATCTGGTAAAAGATAAAATGATTTAGCTTTGAGTTCAGATTCACTCAAAGATCCAATGTAAGTGTGCTTACACTACCTTACTTATTTGTACTTCAAAGGACATATTAGCTGATAAGGTCTTCTGCATCTTCTGAACCAATAGGCTATACAAGCAGCTGGAGTCTACCCCCTCTCTATGTGGTTGCCCAAGTCTATTTGGAAGCTGAATTTGGCCTGTTCTGGGAAAAGTGTCATCTATCTGTGGTGTGGGAAAAACATTCTGTTTTTCTATCATTTCTGTAGATATACTCACCCACATATGCTAGAGTCATGGGAAACTGCATGATTCAGACAGCTCCCTATTTCAAAAATCACTGAAGGAAGTCTTACAGAAATGAAAACAATTATCACTAAAGAAATCACAGGAAACAAAAATTAAAATTTCAGAACCCATCAGTATTGATACGCCTTGGAAAATGTTGCATTTTTCATTATTTTCTTGGGCTATTGTCATTCCTCTTTACCAACTCTAATCAATTATGTCTCATGTTCCAAGAATTAGATAAAGATCAGGAACAAAATATGTTTTCAGAAGTCTACAATTCAGCCTTACTGTATTGGCTTTGTGTGGCAAGGTTTTGGTAGCGGGCGGGGGGGGCGGTTACAGGGGTGGCTTCTGTGGGAAGCTGCTGGAAGCTTCCCCTGTGTCCAACAGAGCCAATGCCAGCCAGCTCTGAGGGACCCACCGCTGGCCAAGGCCGAGCCCATCAGCAATAGTGGTAGCGCCTCTGTGATAACATATTTAAGAAGGAAAAAAAAGTTGCTGGGACAGACAGAAATGGCAGCCAGAGAGAGGAGTGAGAACATGTAAGAGAAATAACCCTGCAGACACCAAGGTCAGCGAAGAAGGAGGGGGAGGAGATGCTCCAGGCGCCAGAGCAGAGATTCCCCTGCAGCCCATGGGGAAGACCATGGTGAAGCAGGCTGTCCCCCTGCAGCCCATGGCAGTCCACAGTGGAGGAGATATCCACCTGCAGCCTGGGGAGGACCCCACGCTGGAGCAGGTGGGTGCCCAAAGGAGGCTGTGACCCCGTGGGAAGCCCGCGCTGGAGCAGGCTCCTGGCAGGACCTGTGGCCCAATGGAGAGAGGAGCCCACGCTGGAGCAGGTTTTCTGGCAGGACTTGTGACCCTGTGGGGGACCCACGCTGGAGCAGTCTGTGCCTAAAAGGCTGCACACTGTGGAAGGGACCCATGCTGGAGCAGTTCGTGAAGAACTGCAGCCCGTGGGAAGGACCCACGTTGGAGAAGTTTGTGGAGGACTGTCTCCCATGGGAGGGACCCCACGCTGGAGCAGGGGAAGACTGTGAGGAGTCCTGCCCTTGAAGAGGATGAAGCGGCAGAGACATCGTGTGATGAACTGACCATAAACCCCATTCCCCGTCCCCCTGTGCCGCTGAGGGGCTAGGTAGAGAATCCGGGAGTGAAGTTGTGCCCAGGAAGAAGGGAGGGGTGGAGGGAAGGTGTTCTGAGATATGGTTTTATTTCTCATTACCCTAGTCTGGTCGATTGGTAATAAATGGAGTTAATTTTCCCCAAGTTCAGTCTCTTTTGCCCATGACAGTAATTGGTGAGTGATCTCTCCTGTCCTTATCTCGACCCACGAACCCTTTGTTATATTTTCTCTCCCCTGTCCAGCTGAGGAGGGGGGAGTGATAGAACAGCATCCAGCTAGGGTCAACCTACCACACTTACACAAAGACATTTTATAAAGAGCTCTTCACCTACTTTTACTTCATCCTGCCAGGACCCATTAATCAGAGTGTTCTCCCTCCAGGACAGAGTGCTCAGACGATGGAGCCAATGAGGTACAGCTCTCTTCTCTTTCCTGTGCTCATTTTAAGATTTTTTTCCCAGTGTGTGCATATATCTACACCACCATTAACATATATTTTGAAGAAAAGTGAAGCTCTTCTCCCAAGAATTAATGTTCTTTAAAGAAAATCAAAATAGCTCAGTAAAAAAAGACTAAAAAAGGTAACTCACAGGACATGAAAAAGAAAATGCTTGAAGTCTGGATTTGTAAAGCCTGCTGTTCTGAGCGTGCTGGCCACCTAGTGCACACTTGGATTTGCTGTCTGCAAGGGTCTCCGGACAGCACTAATACAGTCTTCAACACTAAGTCCCCAAAGTGCAGAGTTATAGACTGATGGTTCATGCTTTTAGGAACAGAATTTTTTTAAGAGTTGCAGTCATCACGTCTAGCCAAAGCAGCACTAATAAAGAAGCATCAAAAGACAGTAAAGGTGGTTATTACGGGGTTTACTGAGAACCTCAAAATCTGCCAGGAGGTAATACGCTACCAAAAGCTACTTCAAATACAGTACACAACTGTACATGCTGCAAACTCACTGAGCTGCTGTAAAATTACCTTACATTAGAGGAATTAAAGAATATAGTAAATATTTGTGAAAGAATAAATGAATTTTCCCATGTTTTCCTGGTGATCAAGATATTTAAGTCTTTGTGTCTCTTGACTGACTCTTTTACCTTTTATATTCCACAGCACTATCAGATAGCAGTAATTATCAACAAGCTTGATCCTGCCCAAACTGAAGTGAATGGAAAACTGCCAATTGGGCTCAAAGGAAAGTGAAAACGAGTCCCCAAATTAGGGAATAATAATAATGATCACTGTGGTAATAAGCTAAGGTTTCAGTGTTCCTGCCACTTTTGCTTTGTGTGGCTTTACTTATTTCCTTTAGGGAGATAATGATATGGGGGCATGTAAAAAGAGTATTTTGCTCATACACAGTAGACACGCAGCTGCCACTTCTGTCTCTGGACTGACATAAATAGAGAGGCTGTATCATAAGCAGTGTAAATTGCAAAATCTCTGTGGAGCTACTGATTTATAGGGATTACCTGGCCTGGCATTTGTACTTCCAACACTGACAAAGGCTGGATGCTTCCCTCTGGGGAAAAGGCCAGTCCGCCGTTACCCTGAGAATACATGCTCAACCTCAGACAAATAACAGACAAGTTATTAAGCTGTTCTTGGTTACCTGATGTCCATTTGAATATCTCTCTTTAGAAACCTGCTATAACTGCTTCTAACTGCAGATTGATACAAATCTTTTATTTATAAAAGAGTTTACCACATGAAACATTGGCTGAATTAAGTGAAGATTATGCACATCCAGTTATTGGTTTTGAGCAAGTTCTGTTTTCTTTTAATGACAAAGGGGCCGTCCTGAAGGCATCAAGTCCCAAACTGCTTACAGTCTCTAGGAAACTCTCACAGAAAGGAAGGTAAAGCCCATCAATGGCCACGTATTTTAAGGCACACGATGATCCAGTGGGCCAAATCATAGGAGTAGAGGTGGGCTGCCATTTCAACTCTTAAATTACCCTTCAGTTTTGACAGACTTCAGCAGCCTCCACAGCTCATTCGGGGTCACTGTGTCCCACTCCTCCTCCCCAGCACCGGGTCAGCCATCTTGCCAGAAGCTGAAAGAAATCTTAGCCCTTTCCTGGCTGCTCACGTTTAGTTTCTGGAATAGATCTGCCTTCTGTGATAAAACTGGCTCTCCAACATCATCGTTACAACACACTTTAAAATACTGTCTAAATCCACTGCCAGTTTTGGAAAGAGAAGCCTCAGAAATATTGCGTTCCTGCAAGTTTTGTGAAAACGAGTAGCCAGGCACGGCAGTGAGACCTTCTCAGTGCTCACACAGATGGAAAGTCTGAGGCGGCCGCAGCCTCGTCCGCCCCACAAGGCGGCACAAGATGGCCGTCCTGCGCCACACCACTGGCGCGGCTGGGCCAGCCAAACGCACAGGTGAAAGGGGCAGAAACTCTCCTAGACGTGGCAGAAAGCAAAGATCGTTTGAGGACTGACTCTATGGGCCACAGCAAAGAACTGCAGATACGGTGTAGAGCACGAGCCACAGAAACAAGGCAGACAACTAGAAGTACCCCACCAACGACAGTGTATGAGGAGGAAAGTGGGAGAGCTGCTGAGAGAGTGGGCGGGCGGCCGTTGGGGAGCCGTTAAGAGGGCGGGCGGCCGCTGGAAGCGTTACTTCACGGCGCTTCACAGAACGGGCTCGTGAGGGAGCCAGCCTGCGGGCGGCGGGAACGGGGCTCTCCCGCCCGCAGCCCTGACATCGCCGCGGTAGGATTCCTCAAAGTTTTGCCACCCCGGCGCCGTCCGTCCCAGCAACGGCTCGGAGCCGGGCACGCTACGGGCGGGCAGCGGCGAGCCGCCGGCCGCCAGCCGAGCCGCCCGCCAGCCGCCCCGCAGCCCGCC
>JANHGO010004284.1:0-25316 GCA_024606505.1 Aquila spilogaster | reverse complement strand
CAATCCTCCTTTTTCTAGCAATTAAATTCTACATAAACTATCCGTTATCTACTCCTTTTCCCAGCTGCAGTGCAGTCCTTTACCCGCCTTTACTATGGAGTCTTTCTCCCTTTCTTCAATTGGAACTGTCAACAGATTCTAGCCTAAAAGGTGCAGAATAGTCACAGCACAAAGAGAAATGTCTATAGACAATAAAAACCCAACAATCTACTCGCTGACATTTCAGAAGACTGACATGGCACAGACCACAGCAACAAAAGAGAATTAAGTTAAAAAAGAAAAAAGAGGAGAAGAAAGCACAGAGCTCAGAGGAGCAAATTAAAATCAAAGTAAATCAAGCAGCAAGAATAATAATGATAAAAAGTTGGTTTATTGTATTATCAGTACTCAAATCAAGGACAGTTGCTCATTACTGTGATTAATTCTAGAGAAATCCCACATTTTCATGGAAAAAGAGTACTTTTCAAATCTCTTATCATAGGATTGCAAGTTTGCTTTGCATAGGTAACTAAACTGTACTAAGAAAACACTTTGCAAAGTAATGTATTTATGAATTGTAAAGTTTATCAACAATAATTTCATATGGAGGGAATTTTAACGCAGTTTTTTTCTTTTCTAAGAAATATTTTTAACTGATTGGTTTGATTAACTTTCTTCTGTTTCTAGGCTCTTGTTTCCCTGAGTTGGAAAAATCAAGGCCTGAGAGCAGGACTACAGCTTCTGTGTTCATTAGGAATGCTGCTATGCGCCTGTTTGTTGAAGAGAAAGGAGCAGGCAAGGCCACCAAGGCCACCAGTAGAATTCAACAGATCTAACTTTTGGATTTCAGCAGTGCTTTCAGTGCTGTGTCTCATAGTATCCTTTTGGATTATGTGACCAGCATACTGCTAGAAGAAACATAATGCTATGGGTGAGCAAATGGTTGATGGGTCAGGCTCAAGGCTTTATAGTAAGTGGGGTTATATCAGGCTGGCAGTCACTAGTGGGGTTCTGCAGGACTGCATTTTATGGACAGTTCTCCCTAGTATTTCTACAAATAATCTAGATTCAGGACTAAAATGCATGCGATGCAAGTTTACAGACAAAACTAAACTTAGAGGAACAGCAGTGCGGCCTGGCAGGCAAAAGGACCAACCATACTGTGGGGTGCACCAGGTCCAGCACAGCCAGCCAGACAAGGGGAGCACTTGTCCCTCTCTGCTCAAAGTAACATGGTAAGCTTGTGCAAGTAGAATTAACAGAAAAGAACAATATAACTTGTCTTCAAACTACACAACACAGTCTCGAAACTCTTTTCAATAACACAATCACTTTAATCAGAAAAATAATAATTTTCTGTCACTTGCTATGAAAGTAAGTTAAAATTCAAAGGCTCTGTCTCAGTCCCTGTTTAACAAGCAGGACCCAGTTTCCTTAATCTCATTGGCTTCTTTGTTCTATTATAAATACCTGCTTAGCCCCAAGGTTTGTCTTCCACTGAACAGTATTTACGGTCTATGGCTTACTAAAATTACTTCTCTGTAATGTAACTGACCTAATTCCCTATTTTAAATACATAAAGGGAATGTATCGAGAATATTAAAAACTGGTCTAAGAGCTCTGGAAAACCAAACAAGTGTGAATTTCTGTTTCTTCTGTCACTGAAGGGATTCTTGAGCATCTCACAGATCTCTTCTTGAACCAACTATGTTTAGTATTTTAACCAATGATCTGATTCCTATAAAATCATTGCTAGAAAAATTGACAGAGGTTTAAATAATTATGTGGACAACTCATCAATACAGTGCAATCAAGATCGCTTTGTAAGTGCATTTCATGCAGTTAAATGCCACACCATGCCTCTCAGAAGGACTACAACTCAGACAATAACAATGATGGTACTAGGATAGAGTGACCACAAAAATGCCATGGGAAATATATACTTTCAACAATTTCCCATGAGACTAAGTCAGAACACAGCACAGCAGCTTCTGGTATCAAGTAGCAGCTATGGTCACTGCAGGACGCCTCCAGTCTTTCAGCTTGAAAAATGAGGAGCACAGGAAGACAACAAAAGATGACACCCTTCCCCCTGTCAATGTGGCCATGAAGTAGATGGCAAGTTCCTTTTCAGCAACAGTCAATAGATGATAAAAGTAATACTGACACTATAGTTGGCTACCTGTAATAATGCCAACAGGACAAAAAAGTAACAGCAGCAAAAAATAGCAAGTGCTCTGGATTTATTCACAGCAAATGTTCACTTTCTCCACTGAAGTGGAAAATATCAAGCATTTTTCCATCTACATTGGACATCAGTCTAGAATCAGATTGTGATCTCCAGGAATGCAAGCTGATAAAAGGAAGCTCCAGAAGTGACAGGAAGACACTCCAGGGGCTCCCTGTCAACTATAACTTAAATCATACTCTGATGCTGAAAAAGATACTTGCAATCCCGTATAAGGGGGCACTGCTTATTGCATGTTCAGCCTGACAACTGGAGCCAATTATGACAGAATTGGATTTGAGCTTTGTCAGAAGACAAAGTAATCATTCTGATCTGTTCACTCACAATAGCAAAGTTTACTGTCAACAGCTAATGCAGTTGCAAGAAAGGAAATTACCTTAAATATACTATTTTATACCTTTCAGCCAATTATCAGCCATTGGATTGGTCTACTATCTAGTTCAGAAACACCACTGTATGGTTATGCCCCTTACATTCCCTCCTAAAATTATGTAGTACATGCTAAGTCATAGAAACAAAACCAAAAAAAAAAGGAGCGAATGTAACACATTGATGTGGGATTCAGTGCTGGTTGTTAACTCTCTATTGAGATGGCTTGTTGGTTCCCCCCCCCCCAGAAGTTTTTGTCTTCTTATCTCTTATTAACTGGGCGCAGTAAGCACATGGCCAGCCTGGTACAGCACTCAGCTTAAAGAGGAAATAGCAACCCACATACTATGAAGGAAAAGATCCTCATGTGAAGCAACATGGCCAGGAAAGAATAGAGAAGCACTTCTAAATTCACACTGCTGAGCAGGATTTCAAAGAAGAGCATCTACCTTGCCAAAATGATCAGAAAGCAGTTCAGAAAGAAAACTAAAAAAAGAAAATATCTGACTTCAACAAGGTTAAAAGACAACTGCAGGGACAGTAAGAACTTTCAAATAATTTTCTAAGGGTCAACACCCCACTTGTTTTGCTACTGTAAGGTACTGTACACAGGGCAGACAGCTTTCTAACCTTATGCTGCTGTGCTACCCTCACTGTGTCACAGCTGCAGTGGATGGGAGAGGTAGGATCAGCACAGCTAGACAAAAGCATCCAGCCCTGACACTGCTTAGTAGTATGAATCCAACTAGCTATGTAACAGTGGTCCCCTTTAGAGATCTTGTGCAGCACAAAATTCTATGTGTGGTAAATCCCCCAACAGAAGCAGTGCCAAGAGGTGTATTTTTTATGATTGTTCTTAAAAATATACATCAGTATGATGCATTTCCCCTACAAGGGAATGTGTAGAGCTACACTGTAGCCTTCAAGAACTCCCTAGTGTCAATGGGACTGACAATTAGAACCCAGTTCTCATGTCTCATACTGCTGAGTCCACAGATACAGAGACTAGTTCCTTTATCTAAGGTTATATGCGTCTTTCATATCACTTGCTGTCTTACTTTTCCTGCTAGAAGGCCTCTGGTTCTGCAGGTGTTGCTTGTGTTACTGATGTATTAAGACTGCATACATTTATATTAGGAGCACTAAATCAGCCTCCTGGGATCAGGCTTCTACTACTTCATTAATTAAGCTTATGCAAGATTAAATCTTCTACAAAACTACATTAGATGTGATAGAAACCATAGTGTTAAACTTACTGTTTCAAACTGTTAATTTGAAAAAGCCTTTCATAATTTGACACACTTCAGCTGTAATTTCATTAAGTACTTTAAAATCTTGCATCAGCTGGGACATCATTTTGCCCCTGATCAGTACCAGAGGACAAAAATAATAGACCCTCTTGTTCAACCTTCTCTAAATACCGGCATTCTATTCTTCAAGAAGCCTTGAATTTCATAAAAGTTTCCAGCTTTATAGGAAGAAACACTCAATTTGTTGTTTTAAGACTCCTATATGCAAGTTACCTTGGCTAGATGATTTTGAAACATTTAAGTTTAGCACAGGTCCTTTCACATATTTCTAGAGTTATTCTGGAAACACGATGTCCTTTATTACTACGACCTACACAAATCAAGTCAGTCTCTTCCAGACCATAAATAGAAATACTATTGAGCTTTACTGTGTTCTCACCAATAAAACTAGAATTTTTTCTACCTCTGTCTAGCTGCAGATAACACTGACTGGAAATAGGTACTAGGTATAGTTAATATTATAACAGAATATGCCATTGATAGAAAGAAATAGATAATGCTAGTTGGAGCTTCATTTCTTTTCTCTTTACTTCAGAGTCTGTTTGCTGGGTACTCCTTCATGTTAATAGCACTACTCCTTGCTCTTTCTTTCATGGTCTGTAACTCAAGATTTTCCCAGATGTACTAAGCACACTATGTTTTAAATCTGTTGAGTATTTGTTTTTTGGTTTTTTTTTTCCTACCCTTAAAAATGGTTTTACTGAACCTGCATGACTTAAATGATCAGAACCTGCCCACTGGTTATTTATCTGTTTACCCTAGAGCCTCTGTATCTTCCTTTTCCTGTACTTTCAAGGCTTCTGCTATCATCCTACACCTGTACTCCAATTCACCACATTATTACTCCAGGGTCATGGACAGTTCACTGCTTGTTATTGATATGCATCATTTGCAGAAGGGCATCAAAATTATTATACCACTTCACAAGTGCATAATGCAAGCTAAAGCTAAGCAACTTACAATAAAAGTCACCCAGTTGTTCAGCAGCTGTTGCTTTAGCTAAACAAGCTAAAATAGAATTCCAGACAGGCCAGAATGAGTCCAGACAAAGTAAGTTAGTGAGTCCTGGTCCAGAGGCTTTCTAGAGTTGATGCAAAGCCTGTATTCTGTTACCAGCAATAGAAATACTGTATTTAATGTGCTGCTCAACAACTCTGCAACTTCTGTTTAGCCTCCTGTGTCACCCCGAGGTCTCTATTCCATTCCCTCCACAATCTTCTCAACACTTCCTATTTTTGAAGCCCTAGGTAGAAGTATTCCACAGATGACTTGTAGGTGATGCTTACTAAAAAAAGCCTACATAAAACAACCCATCCAGCTTTTAAAGGTCATACTCTAGTATATTGTCAGGCAAGCAGAGGCACCTCTGTTCTAGTGTTAAGGTGCCAACAGATCTGTCACTCACTCAGCTGAAATTGTATTGTTGCTCAGGTACTGTGAGAAAGCATGAAATTATAATGCAGAAATCAGTGATGAAGTAACAGTAGTCACTCTAGGTGGTAAACAGAAAAGCTACACGAGGCAGTCTGGCAAAGTCCGAGTCTGCCATGTATTTAGAATCTACAGCCATGCCTGGCATTGTAAGCTCCAGCCCTCTGTCCACAAAGATCAACCCACATTACAGTGCAGAGGGAGGAATTTCTGAATGTAGAACTGCACTTGGAGCACAAGGAAGAGAGGCACAGAAGGCATTAATGGCAATCATAACACAGACTAAGTCCCCTCAGCTCTTTCCACAATGGACAGGAGAGTGGCTGGGCATAAGGAAGGAAGAAGGACACTATGAAAAAACTATATCTGTCACCAAGAAAAGCAAGAGCACCATCAACTATTCAACCAAAATACAACTGAAGACCTACTGATTCTTATCTGCAAGCATATTGACAACTCCAGAATTTATAATTTCAGCTACAGATGAATTGCTGCCATGGGGGAACTTTCCTGATAGTGCTGCCTGCTGGGCTTGTTGTCACCTTGGGAATGCTCACTTGCTTCCTAGATGCACATATGTCCCATAGCACTAGTGAGAGATTTCTATAGCAACCCATGCATTTACAACTGTAAAAGCTTCATTCTTCCAAGAAAACATGCACAAGCACCACCTTGCTTCCTCCCTTCAGAATCCCACACAACACCAGATAACTTGCACTCATCCATGCAGTATGATGGACAGCCTACCCTACTGCAAGCAGAGAAGCAGCTTGCTCTGGGCTTCACAGGTGGAGAAGTGAAGCTGCTGACACCAGGCATTCCAGGCAGTCATAAACAATTATTCCAAGGGAAAGAGGCTTTCATCACCAACTCAAAGGCTCTCCTTTCAAGCACTGTATCTCACTCAAGGGTCCTAGATGTTGCAGAGGGATGCACTAGCACAGGAGCCCTTTAAAGATGAATTATTACACTTAAAGTACCTCAGCAATTAGCCATTTTCATCAGAAGTTATTCCGCTCAATTTCAGACCCATTAGAAGAAACCAAAAAAGACATTCTGTTTTGACACAGCACAGCTTCTGGGTAGCAAACCCTGCTAAGTGCATGTAGGTCCTCAGAAGCAGCAAAATTGCTTCTGATAAATTATTTGCAATACCAGGCAAAATGAAGTCAGGAATTCCAATAATCATATATAGGAAAGAGTTAACTCACCCAACTGTTGGTAGGATCACTGGCTACAGAATGCTCCTTCTCAGAAAGCGACCTTCATACACAAAAAATTCTGCCTTTGGAGGTCCTTAAATGAGCCAGGGAGGGGTAGACCCTGAGTCTATCCCCCTTCTGGTCAGGCAGGAAGCAAAGGTAAATTGCTTGCACTTGTCCTTCCTAGGCCAGCCATATCCCTTCAACAGGTGCTCAATCATCATTTCAAGCTGTGACAGAACAGTTCACTTACAGTACATTTTAAAAATGTTCCACAGAGCCAGGTGGGTGGGATGGCTGATGGTGGCAGGAGTTCCTGAAAGAAAAAGGGAAAATCTACAGAGAGAGGAGGCGCAGGTAAGGTGTTGGGTCCAGAACCCTAGCCTGAAAACCACTACAATCATTTGCTATGCTTTTCTATCAGACAGAATTAAATCACTAGCTTTTCTACACAGTGAAGAACGATCAGTACTCCTTTGTCCTCTCTGTAACTGTAACAGACCAATGCTAAAGACATTATATGGGTGACTGGGGGTGATTGTGATGCTTGCTTTAGAGAGAAGAGGGGAGACTGCAGATAAAGCATTTAAGATATGTGCCTTGATAGCTTCTTATAGGGAAATGGAATGGTACAGCTGAAGAAATTAGAGTGTAAAAACAGCTAGATTAGAAACTGCTGTGTGTCTTTGCTTTTTGCTTTTCACCATCTGCCTGAAAGCCTCTGCAGAAGAAGCCTGGGCCTTGAACAGCAGGTAACTTCTTCAGTATCCTTCTTATTCCACCAGGAGACTGCATCTTTGCCATGAGCAAATTTTTTAATATTTTTTCCCCCTAGTGTGGTCTTGCATAAAATATCAAACAACCAATTTGCACATTCTCAATATTACCTGAATCTTCTGAGAAGGAAGAAATGGCTCTTTTTAAAGTGATTTTAACATTTTCTGCAGTAGGTTCAGAGACACAACTCCAGATATCTGAGCTAAAGGGAGACTGAGTATCATGTTTGGCATGTCAGCAATATTATTTACTTATTTTGTGCACTTTGCTGTAGAAATTACAAAAAGACGATGCTTCTGGTTGATGCAGCTGGGATTAAAACTGTAAGTAAAAGGTACTATTTGTTGCCAATTGTAAATGTTGCTGCTGTGAGTATGCAGGCTCAAGTCATGCAGGGAGTTCTTGGTATTTGCTGCTTAAGAAATACTTTTCAGATATTCTACCATGGGGCACATCCCGAAACAGTTACAGTTCATTACGCATTCCAGTGCAGTAGTGAGTGGACGAACTATCTGCTTGCTAATTACCTGAAGAGAATTCTCTAATGGGAGAGTTTTGCATGTTTTACTTCCCTGTAACTTTCAAGAGAGAATTCATTGGATAAGAGTGGCCAGATTATGTACTGTACAATGCTAATGTGGATAAAAGCATGAAAACAATATCTATTGAGGCAGCAGGTCACAGATATCTACAACCATATAAATCCTCTAATGAGGGTACTTAAGGCCTAAGAGTATTTGATATAATTAGCAAGTTAAAAGGTTAGTAATAATGAATGTAATAATAAATAAGATCATTTTCAAAGAAGGAAACATATAGCAGTCAATACTTGTAAAAACATATTAATTACATAGAGCTTAACTTGTTCTTCTGCCTGTAGTAAATGGGCAAAGTGCAATCTCCAGTTGCAGTGAGTGTAAAACGTACTTTTTCTATTTTAAAAAAAAAAACAACTACATACCATTGAGATACATTCACCTGATATTTGAGTCTAACACAGCAGCTCTTTTTACTATACAGAAAACAACTGGCATCCTGCTGACTCTCAATGCTACTGAGCTGATAATGAAGCATTTGCCAGCTAGAAAGTTGCAGAAGTCTCAACAGCTAATATCAGTCGGAGTTTTTTCATATCTGTGGTTTGTTAAATGGGGGAAAAAAAAAAAAAGCAGGTAGCTGGGGGCAAAGTGACATAATTTCTTGTATCGGGAAAATGTTATTCCAAACCACATTGCTTTCCCCTACATCATCTGCTCATTAGCATCCCAGACAGCTTTAAAAAAAATTCATTGCCACCTCTCTTTTGATCATTGATACTGATAGATTTTACCTCTCCTAGAACAAACAACTGTGGTTTAGCTCTCAGACTGTTCAGCACTCTGTAACGTGTTGCACTGAATATCCAGTGCTTGTTTGAAACAAATCTTCTTAACTCCAGCGTAGATCTGAGGAGTAAGGCATTTTCTCTTTGCCTCAACAGAGTAAAGGCTGAGAAGGTATGAAGCCAGTTCCTAACCTGTCAGGCACTGCAGCAGATTGTCATAGCCAACTGATGAAGACTGAACAATGATAACTCAGTATTAACCTGCTTTTAGTATTACCCTGCCACGTTCGTATTCATCTTTACCAGTACCTTTAAATAAATCTCCTCCCCTCTCTCATGGGTATTATTCTTACAAAGAGGTTAACATACTATGTAGGTGGAGGTCCTTACCTCTAGGAGAGGGGCATTCTTAACGAGCAAATTCATTTAAAAAAAAAAAAAGCGAAAGAAGAAAAAGCTTAAAACTCACTTTGAAGCAAGATAAATCAAATGACTTCATTCAGAAGTCTGAGTTCAGGATCATGGTTTTTTGTGTGGTGTTACAACAGTACATCACCTTATTCTTTCTGCAACTTATCCTAACTCAGCTTGGAACTTGTCAGGACCATCTACAAAGACCCACTCCATAGAAAGAGCCTGAGACAATTTAAGACTAGCCCTCACTTGTGCAGTTATAGCCAAATATTTTCCACTGCATGGACCAACTCTTTCCATAACACACAAGGCAGTTTCTCATGCACTGTGCACAAAGGCATAGCAATGAACAAGGTTCCCTTTAACATCACTCCCTCATAAAAGACTGTTTTGCAACACAGAATTTCCCTTGGGGTTATGCTTGAGTTTCTTTAAATGATGAGATTAACCTTGTTTGTATTCTCTCATACACAACATAGTACAACAATTAAACCATTTGAAGAATTCAATGAGAAGTTCATGCCACTAACTAGAGTTCATATGTTGTTTCTAGATATAGTCATTCTCATTTTCCTGTCCTTCTCCCTCAGAATAAAAGCAATTTCCAGAGCCTCTGAAACTAGAAGGAACTGAGGAATACAGGCCAGCCACACACAAGGAATCAGGGATGCTGTACATTCTTATAGGTACTGACAAGGTTGTCTTCCCCATTACGTTATGTATGTTCATAATGTAAAAGTATGTTTAAAAAAAAAAAATCCATCTCAATAAAATCTAGGATGATTTTTCATCTGGGTTCTACAATGGTATTTTTATATTTGGTCTTCAGAGGTACCCCATAATTCACATTTGATCCAGACTTCAAAACAAGGAATTCTCTTCTTTACAGGAGAATAGCAAGCCTCAGGAAGCATCAAGAAAATTCATACAACAAGCAATAAGAAAGCTTTCAGGTCTAGCTTGATAAAGAAATTTTTTGTTCCTACTCTTATATGTTTCCACTGTGACAGACTTCTCAGTAGGTGGTTCAGTCCCTTAGGGCAACCAAAAAAGCTACAAATTTTCTGCTCCTTTTGTATTTATACATGAAGCAAGGTCTTGCACTTGAAAAACTGTTTTTTACCATTTAGTGTTTCCAGGCTGCTGTCCAAGATTACTAAATTAGCATCGCTATCTTCCATGTGAATTAATCCTTTGTACGATTATCTTCACTCATCTACATGCCAGGGTCACATTGAGCACACATCTGCATTAAAGCAAATTGGGATCTTTTAAAAAAAGCTGTGTTTCCTTATTACCACAAACCCACTACTTGTCATCAGTTCATCTGACACACGTCACCAGAAGCAGGGAAGGAGCAACACTTGAAGGTAGAAGCAGACTCAACTGTCATGCCTGGGAGGCTGATCTCTCTTTCTGTTGCTGATGAAACCTCTTTTCTCCTCCTGCCTATGACAAAAAATGAACCCTGCAGACAAGAAAAAAACATCCCTTTGGAAGCAGCTATTATGACTTGATTATGCTAGGTCTCTAGGGTTATTAATAGTTGCTGGCTGCACTTGCCATTAGCTCCCATCAAGTTTTAACAATGCTTTTTGAAACAGAACTGCAAACATTTCTCACATCCAAATTAACACCTGATTATATTCAGTCTGTTGAGGGTGGAATGAATACAGAAAGCTCACTCTTTCAATTCCCCTTTCAAATTCAGGACAAACAAATGTGGTTTTATAAACAACAGCCGTGGTATGGTCAATTTTCAAGGTTTTGGTGCCCCCTAGAATTGTGCATTTCTTTATTATCTGCAGCAGTTCTAGCAAGTTGCTTGCTTTACAAGTTCTTCAACTTCATCCTAGATGTCAATTTAACCAGAATTTGGCACTGAATTAAATTCTTATCTTGCATTTAGGGAAGCCACTATGCAGTGGACTGAGGACAGTACATTAAACTACTCCAAACTAGCCTTGTACAGGACTCGCACAATGAACATTAAAAGTGCCTTTGTGCCAAACACCTGCCACAGATCATCAGTAAGATATATATATTTTTGAAGATTCAAACTGCTTTTATAAAATGTCTATTTCATCCTACAGCAGATTTATAAACGTAGGTGAGATGAAGCACCTTTTGGAGGTGCCTTATACTTGCTCTTAACTACATAAAGAGACTAAGGTGACTCACTTAGTTTCAGATACCTTTTCCAATTATGTACTGCCTGAGCTTCTACTAACATGAAATGGTCTATAACATTTAATGTGTGTTGGTGGGTTGATCAAATACTAAAAAAGGAGAAGTATTGATTTTTATTTTCTCTACACAGCATATACATTTTTGTAACTATGGTCAGTAAACACAACTATTTATGACAAGTATAGTGTAACAAGTTCCTTGGATAAATGAATCCACGTGTAATGCTCACATTTCTGTACCAAAGCGATCACAGAAGATGGCTTGGCTTCTTTCCCATATGATTTAGCAAATATGTGGTGTAATAAATTCATGTCAAAATGCAGCCACAGAAATATCAACCAGTGAATGGTATTGAACTAAAACAGTTACTGCTTTTTAATTGGAAGGTGCAAGAGCTACAACTAATTTTACAGGTAAAGGTTTTTTGACAACGTTTTATGATTTGCTGTCTTCTGTTTAGCCAAAATCTCCCTTGTTGTTATTTTATATGGACATTTTATATGGCTCCTTCTCTTCCTTCCCCTCCAGCCTTTGAAAAACACTGGTTCTCAGTGTACTTCTATCCTCTGTCTGATCTGTAATCTCCAAAGATTGTTCTCTAGCTGCTGTCAGATACTACCTCTCTGACATAACACATAACACCTTACAGTATCTGTTAAGAGTCTGGCACCGAAGTCAAGAGATTTGGTAAGAAAAATGTAGAGGAATAATGATGATCAAAATACCTTTTGGCAGGTAAATTTGCTGAGGTCTGGCAGCAGGCTTGCTGCCCTCCTGATTGTGTTGTCTAGGAACAGACATGATGGGAATGTACTTACCAACCAGTAAAGTCCACTTCTTCTGACAGTGGTTGAATAGAGGAGCACCAGGTCTCTGGTAGATACATATTCAAACACACTTATTTCTAAATGTTGAAAATCTCCATCTTGAGCTGAAACCTCAGTGTACTACTTAAGACTGAACATCTCCTTACATACCTTCAATTTTTATTCCAAATGCACCTGTTGCTGGCCAAAAATCACATTTGTTTGCTTGCTTGTTCACTTTGCCCATTGTTGTAACTGTGACTAAGAAACCTCATGTGGTCAGATCCAAATCCACGTCACCACTGTCTTCTGTCTGGAAAACTGAAAAGAATGATCTAAATTGTACTTTATGTCTCTGGAAGTAAGTTACATGCACTGGGTCTCACCAAAGGGTGGCACAAGTATCAGCATGAATGAAAGTAGTGCTGTACTTGGAGGACAGAGGGGAAACAAAGAAAATAATTACAAGTATGGAAAAGCAATCAAAAATATCTTTTATTGCCAATTCATGATTTCTCCTGGCTGTACTTCTATAATGACTTTTGTTGTAGACTGTTGCTCATGCATTTTTAGTCGAAGTATAGTCAAGGAATCAAGAGCTTGTGCTCATTCTCTTTTGAAGTATAGAAAGTTTAGCTCCCAACAAGATGTACAACTTCACACAGTTCACTATAGAAGTAAAAGAGGTGGTCATAAGTACATCTTCCAGAAAAGAAAATACTCATTTATAAAAAATGGCAATATTGACGAAGAACTGTTATTATAGAACAGACCTCTCAATCAAGTATTATCAGCTTGGGTAACTGAAAGATGAGTGGTTTTATATTTTTTAGATTTTCTACTTAATGTATATATGCTGCAATTCTTTGAAGAAAAGGTCTTGCGACATTCTATATATATGGTCCAAAAATCTGTCACTTTTTTCCGCAAACACCTACTGCTGAACAGTGGATAAGAACAGTAATTTTTCCTCATGGCTTGCTGCATTCAGGGACCAACCTCAGCTGACAATCTCACCAGAAGCAACAATCACATCCTACTCAGTTTTCAAAATTATGCACAGAAACTGATGAACTGCACATGGGACTTTGTAAAACAAACTTCTCAGAATGTTTGTATTGTCATGTTATTATCCAGGTCTTCTGCAGTTCAGCAGCTGTACTATGTACTGCTTATACACAAGTTCTTGCTTCTGTAAAGGAGGTAGTATTTCTGCATTTCTACTTTGAGCTACCACGAGCCACATTAACAGAGCAGCATAGGAACAGTGCATAGCCAGCTTTTTCTGCTGGGGCAGATTATGCACAAGATGCCCACGAAAGAAACAGGTAAACATTTATGTATGTTTTTATAAAACTGCAGTAACAAGGTAAGGTTGTGCTCTTGTTCTGTAGGGATTAAAATTGCTAGAGAAAACAAAGAACAGCCTACGATGCTTCAGAAATAACTTGTATTATCATCTCTTATCTATTCATCCATATAGTCCTATTGCACTTAATGTCATTATACAGTAATGACCCAGTGGCCAAGCCATGTAGCCAAAGTATGTCTCAGTGTCCTTCAGAATTATATACTTTCTTTCAACAGACAGGTCTCCCTTTTCTAATAGCATGCCCAGCTTTCCCTTATCTTTGGGTCTGTAGCCAGTGAGAAGCATAAAAATAGTTAAGCATATTTTTCAAGCTGCAATTTAAAATCAAAACCTGAAGCCCAGATCTCAAAGATTTTCTCTGAGTTCCCTTCAGAGTCATCACCTGCAGAAATGGTAGATATTCCCCTGATCCTTCACTTCATCTCCTTCCTCCACCCTTCTAAGAAACAAAAAGAATTCCTGCGGGTGATAATGCTATAAACACAGCACCCTTTCTGCCTGCCAGGACAATGTGTAAGAACATAAAGACAGTGGGGAGTCTTTTAGGGAAAAGGGATTTGTTACTTCTCACAAAGATATCTCCGTCAATATTACAGAAGCAAGATGTCTGACATCTACAGAAGCAAAAGCCCAAGGAGAACAGCCATGTCTCAGTTGAACTGTCCATCATGGACAGATTATGTGCCTTCTTTCCCCATGTCATTGGTACTTAACTGGTCTAAACTGGACAGGTGAGGCTGACGCTGATTTCTGTGTACACGTATGAGTGCATCAGGAAAGCACGTGTGCTAATACAGCAAGATTTGCTGTTCACTTGTTATATGCATCCTGTCAAGTAAACATACAATTCACTGTATAATAAAGTCCTTTTCCAGCAGCCACTTCTCCCTATCTCCCCAGGATGTTGATGGTCAACATCAAAGTATGCAGTTCTAAAAAAAAGAATCTCATATTCAATGTTAAGTAGGCTGTAGTTTATCTCAGCCACTTACATGTTAATGCTAAGAGTTTGCCTTGTTTAGAACACAAGGACTGTGCTGGCAGGATCCTGTTCTCAAGGCAGTGACTGCCCTCCCCCACCCTCTCTGCAAGGGCAATAAAAAGCTAATATAAGAAGAGGTTTTTACACAGTGAACTGCTGTTGCAGGAAGGCATATCCAGCATTTACACTTTAGCAAACAAAGGGATGAGAATGTTCAGGTCAAGGGAGTTTTTCTCTACTGAACACTTCATATGAAAAGCTGAACAAACAATACTCAGAATGCTGCCACATACATACTACAATCCAACTATCCATCTTTCCTGAAAATAAAGGAGTTGAGAGAACCTCCTTTAGCAGACGTTTGTTTATTCAAGCAAGTATGACTAGTTCCAGCAAGAATTAAGTTTTGCTCATGTTTCATTGAAGCACATTCTCTTTTTCCTTACTGCTAAAATAAGCTCCCCTTAACTGCTCCTCCTTTTCCAATCTTGTAGTTCTTTTTTTGGTAAGCAATTGTCTAAAGTGCTGCATGGCTCTTTCTGTCTCTCTGGACTGACATGTTCCAGTGCTGTACGTTGTGTCAACCACTATGTCACATTTGCCCAGTTTCTCCACCCTCCCATTTCTTCTATTGACAGCCATGCAACAGACTCCTGCCTTCTGCTAATCTGACCTACACTCATTCTTCCTCTTTCTTGTTCTCTTTTACCTTGGAAATGTGGACTCTTTGTGGATTAATGTCATTCTGCTTTTAAAAGAGACTAATCCCTCCTCACTACTCAATGCATTATTACAGACAGCAGTGTTTGCAGGTGTTTTTTCTTATTTACTACCCATTCACCACTCCTCTGGAGCTCCTGTATAACAATGCACGCAGACAAATTTCTACCTAAACCCATAGGTGCAGTCCTTCATGTGGGAAATGGTAAAGTGTTGCTACTATGGCCTAGAATTTTATGGGATTTAAAACAGACCAACACTCTGTAAATCCTTCCCACTACAGAAACATCAAAATTAAGCAGCTGAACACTTGCTGTATGGAAAAGAATGCTCAGCATAATTGTGTAGAAACCAATCAGCTTCAAAACACATTAGTGATCCATAAACAACATGTAATTAACTGGTAGTCAGAGAACTATACATTCAGGTTCAGAATCAGCAATACAACAGATAAACCACAATTCCAAACACTTAACAAAATGTTAGTAAGCACCTACAATTTTTTTAATGCTCCTCTAACCCAAAACATGCAGGCCACCTTAATTCCTTAATCTCCAGAGAAGGAGCCTCCAATACCTTTCTGGGCAGCCTGTTCCAGTGCTCTGTCACCATCACAGCAAGTAAGTTCTTATTCATGTTCTTATGAAACATCCTATGTTCTAGGTTGTGCCCATACAGTTATATGTACACGTGGGCCCGCTCAGAGGCAAACTCTCGCTTAGACAGATTCCCTGTACTAGTGCCAGCTTCTACTGGAGATACAGTTTCTTTAGCTTTGTGTATATTCACACCTTTCCCAACAATCTGCAAAGCCACACGCTGATGAGAAAGCATCTCATGAGTTCACATCTCAGGTACGGGTCTGTATGCATTGCCTTCTGTGCTGTCACTCCACTAACAGATGCTCATGGCATCAGTCCCAACGTTGTTCTGTCTCATTCACTCCAAGGTCCCTTCCCGCCATCACAAGTTTTCATGCTTTTACACTTTTCTCAAAAGCTTCTTGGCAATTTCCAGGTTATTATTTAATTGGGATGGAGGTCATCTAAAGCAAACTTGGTCATTTCTGTTTCCTTCCTTAGCACTATCAAGTTCTAGGCAAATAAATCTGCAAAATTGTTTGGGCTGTTTTCTTCACTCACTTACATTCCTGTCTTATCAGCCGTTGCTAACCCAGGCTACATTATCAAAAAGATGTTGTGCAAATTCCCCCCACATTATTATGAATAAAAGAGCAGAGATAGGTATCTTTTCCTCTCACTGTCTTATGAAGGCAAATATTATTCCTGGCAAAGATTATGCAGTTTCAAAAGCCATAGAAGTAGCTTTCTTGTGAGATTTCATCCATTAATTATCCTTCAGAAAAGACTGCAGCAGTTATGAATGAGATGTCCATATTTCCCTAAAATAGGGAATTTCTTGTTTCATAAGTACTCACCGCAATACCAGACCTAATATGGACTCTGACTGTTCAAAGGCTGTGACAAAACACAGAAAGCAAACTAATCTGGAAAATAAAAATTATTAGTGTCTTTGGAAACCATCACGGATTTGCAAGGCAGTACACTGGGCTATATGGCAAGCTTTGCAGAAAAGGATCTGATGGTCATGGTGGACACCAAGCTGCATTTGAGCCAGAGATGGGCCCTGTCACTAAAAAGGCTAATGGTATTCTTAGCTACATTAGGCAAAGTTTTGTCAGCAGGTTGAAAGAAGTGATCCTTCCCCTATATTCAGCATTGTAAGACCACACTGGAATATCATTTCAAGTTCTGGGCATGCCAGTACAATACAGGACATACAGGACAGAGACCAGCTGAAGCAGGACAAGAGGCAATGGGCACAAACTGGAAGGCAGAAGGTTCCAGCACAGCCTTGCTGAAAATAACCTGGGGGTACTGGTGAATGGTTAAGCTGAATATGAGTCAGCAATGTGCCCTTACAGCCCAGGAAGCCAACTGTAGCCTGGGCTGCATTAAAAGCAGAGTGGCCAGCAGGTTGAGGGAAGTGATCCTGCCCCTCCACTCTGCACTGGTGAGGCCTCACCTGGAGAACTACACCCATACGTGGAGTCCTCAGTACAGGAGAGATGTGGACCTGTTGGAGCATGTCCAGAAGAGGGCCACAAAAATGAACTGGGTAACCTTTCAGGGTTCCTTCCAACTCAAACGATTCTATGATTCATCTAAATACTGGGAAGCACTTCTAGGCTGTGCTGGTGACAGAGAACTGGCACAGGTTGCCCAGAGGCTGAGGAGTCTCCTACTTTGGAGATCCTCAAAAACCAACTGGACACAATCTTGGGCAAGCTGTTCTGGGTGTCTCTGCTTGAGCAGGGGTAGGACCAAGTGGACACAGATGGCCCTGCCAACCTCATCTCTTCTGAGATTCTGTGATATTCCTGCCCTTATCTCAACCTACAAGCTTCTTTTTTTCATTGTAGTTTTTCCTTCTGTCCTTCTGAGGAGGGGGAGTGAGAGAGCAGCATGGCAGTGCCCTGCTGCCCATCACTGTTCCTAGAACAGCACTTCTTTAACAATCTTTTTACAGACTTTTTAAATTACAGTCAGAGTTGTCACCACTATCACTAACGTCTGCTAGTAGAACTTCAGATTCTGAGATTTTCCCATGCATTACGTGTGATGTGAGCAGTTTCTGCAGGCTGGCAATGCAGCTGCTGCAGAAACTGTAGTACAGCCAAAATAAAGTCTTTCTCCTGTATCTTGGCATAAATAATGAAGGACACAGCAGCATCCAGTTATTCACAAAACATTTGAAACACTGGCACTTAGAAATCCCAGAGGCATTTCTGCCATGAAGAAAGTGTACCAAAGGAATGCTCCATCACATTGTGGCATAAGAAAAGTGCACAGTTAAACTGACAATATGATCCTTTACTCTCTGCGTAAGGTTGTATTACCTGGTTAGAAATGGGATATACCACACCAAACACATGTAGGTAGGTACTACTACTCTAATCATTACTTTTGTCCCTATTTGAAAAAATTAAGTTAAAAAGTCTTTCAATATTCTTCAGATCTAGGCCATAGGAAAGCCTATGAATGTTAATGTTTCAAACAGGAATGTCCCAGCATGTCATGACAGTATATACATGTGTATACGCATATACATATATATGCAAACACACACTCCTCTCTGTGTCCTGTAGTTATTCAAGAAATTGAGTGGAGGTGTCTTAATGCTTATAGGAAGAGCAGGTGTTCAGGTGTGGGTAGCAGGGGCTGTTGCGCTTCCATGAGGAGAAGCTAGGCCTGCCCTGTGCTAGACAGCCAGTTCCATGGTCATCGTGTAAGTATCTCAACCCATAAGCTTCATTATCTAATTTCTATGATTCTATGATTTCCTCCCAGCCCTGTCCAGTTAACGAGAGGAAATGAGAGAGCAATTGAGTGGGTGTCCGCAATCAGCTGCAGTCAACCCATTCTACTGTGTGACCACAGAAAAGTAAGTACAGTGCAGAGTTTTTTACACAAAGAGAAAAAAAAATCTTGTAACAGCATAGTATGTGGGTTGAGGCAACAGTCCTGGCTATGAGTTTCTTTTTTCCAGTCTTTCTGCTCTTTGGTACTGAGCAGCATATGTAGGAAAATCACTCATCCACTGGTGCTTCAGGCTTTCTTTTTTTATTTTAATTTGGTTTTGGGGCCTTCATCCTAGTTCTTTAGGAATGTTTTATCTTGCTTCTCTACACCTGCTCTGTGCCACACTCTGACATCTACTACCTCCTCCTTCAATTTGTCCTAAATGTGTTAGTGTCTCCTTTTTTTGTTTTACCCAAACTCCTCTAGCTTACACATTTCTGCCTATAGCTACCATTAATTCATGTCCCCTGTTCATGCGAGAATAAACAGCATATTATCCTCTATTTCATTTGATAAGCTATTACTTTAAACTTCAACAGCACTTCAGTACCCCAGTAAAATTCTACTAGAAAAAATACAATTGCTTGATAATGTTTTGTGGCTTCATCTCACCCTCAGTGATGCAACCAGTGCAAACAGAGTGAAAATGAATTGAAAAACAAACTAGTAAATGTTTGGAAAGCTGTATCGTGCTAACTTCCTATTCTGTGGTGTGTGTTTTTTTGTTGTTATTTTTTGTTTTGTTTTCCTGTGTTTAGCTTTCTGTTTTTAACCTGACAGCACAGAGCTTGCTATGATGGCAAACTAGAAAAAAACAGCAGAATTCAGAAGCTACTCTCTCATACTGTCAAGGAAAGAATATGTGGGTATGTTCAAACTGAAATACTAATGATTACAATGTCTCACTGTATGTTTGGATTGTACTGTTAGACTTTGTGTAACACTGGGTGACACTACAAAATATGCAGTAATTTGTAACTTCTCCTGAACATGACAGTAGTACTGAGTTTATCTTGATGGTGTCCAAAAATTTTTCTTGATTCCCACCCCTTCTCAGACACTCTCATTCCTTTATGTTTTCTTTGGGCACTGTCCTATGAAATAAAATTTGTGGATATCCAAACCTGTTGTAACAAAAACAAAAATTAAACTTCCTTTCTGCACAAGAAGATATTCTTTTAATAGCAAGGAAAAAAAAAAACAGGCAATTTAGTAATGTAGGGAAAGCAAAAGGAGTATTTCATGACTAGCAAAGGCAGACTTGTGGATTGATCCAGTTGCAGCAGTTTCTTTAAAAAATGTCATCAAAAATGACACTTGATCATCAAATAGAATGAAAGGATAAAAGCAGGAAGAAGGAGCTCTCATTAAAAAAAAATCAACATTATTTATAAGGAGCAAAATAATTACTGACAATTTTTTCTTCAAAAACATAATTGTTTTATCTTTGCATTATTTTGAAAAGTTTATGTCAGAATACAACTGACTTATTTTGTCTCACGTAAAAGTGCTATTTTAATAATTGAAACTGAGTCACTGCACTCACAGAATCTATGTTTATAATAGAAGGGAGGTCATCCAGTTAAACCTCCTGCTCCAAGCAGAGCTAACTTCAAGGTTGCTCTAAGCTTTGCCCACTCAAATTTTCAAACAGAGATGGAGATTCCACAATACTTCAGTGAAAGCATTCAGCTGCGAAACAAAACAATGGAACCTTCACTGTAGGGGAACAGTGATGTTTGTGAACTCATTAATTATGATCATCATTACTCTAGTACTTACTCAAAATTTACATATTGATGGTGACTAAATAAGGTACTACCATTTTTATGTTATTTTATTTTACTTTCCAATACACAGAACATTGTGGAAAACCCCCAGCAGCCTTACCGGCTACAGATGAGGGTTGGGTATGCCACTTAGGGATCTGCCCAGAAAAGGTGAAGTGAGCATTTCCTTAGAGAATGCCCTAAACAGAATTTTTCCTCCTTAGTTTCTTCATCTAATTTTAACTTCTTAAGGAGTGTAGTGAGGGAGAAAGGGGAAATCAGAGAGCTGACTAGCTCTTGTGCATATATTCCAAAAAACTGGGCTTCCTTCAAGGCTTCCAAGACTCCTGCCCACTTTAGCATCTATAGTCAACTCTCATTTTAATAAAACCTAAGTTAAGAATTCTGATTTACAGAAAACCACTGCAGGAAAATATTATGTAATTAACACTTTTTTCCTCAAACTTTTTTTGTTGAAGAGAATACCAAGTGCACAGATTTTCATGCACATATACATTTTTGAAAGAATCAATATACTAAGTCAATAGTTCCTATATTCTGACTTTGCAATTCAAGTTCCCATTTCTAACATTTTCTTTTGATAGTTAAATTATACTTACACAAATGTTATTTCATTTTCATGTGTCATACATGCAGCAAATGAAACAAGAATAATTTAACTCCATTCATTTTTAAACATTTTAATTACTACAGTTTCAGATAGAGTATGACATATTTAGGAAATATAATTGTTTCAGCTTTGCATTTGCCATCAATCATTACACTGTGAATCTAGTAATTACAATATACAAGTTACCACTGAGATTAGCTTACAGCTAATGCCACTGTAATGAAACTGCATTTTATCTTACCTTTTTTCTCAGTTTTACTGTTCATCACTACCAGATTCTTCATAATTTCCCAAGAAAATGTAGAAAGCTGAAAATCCTATTGTTCCTTCATTATGTAATTGTTCCATGAATAGCATTCAGGTACAGTCCATTGTATTTCATTCTTTTTTTTTTTCCTCTTTCATAGGAGTGTTAATTAGAACTCCTGAAGATGTCCACTTTGTTATACCTGCAGCCAGGCACTTTCTTTATGTCTTCAGAGCTTGTAACTAATGAAGATCTTCACTGTTCATGACAGAGGACTCTTCAAACTGAGAGTTATTAACAGCAGTGTTTTCAGGGAGACTGATCTTGGAAATCAAACACTTTGTTCCACAGTACTAAAAGCCAATGTTTAATTATAACAGAAAAAAAAAAAAAAAGTTTTGGTTTATATTATACGTTTCAGATGTTTTTCTTTTTTTAAAATCATACTTTTTCCTTCATAGCTCATACGGATTCTCACTAGAATCCATCCATCATATTAATAACTTTGCACTCAAGTTTTAGTCCCTTTTTCCCTGGTTGCATACTCAGACTGAACTTTACTGCATATCAATAAATTTCCCAAATACAGAAATGGGTATACAGAAAGGTCAGATTGCACTTCAGTACTAATCCTACTGACAATATATACATGAATGCTGCAAGATTGGTTTCATGTCGGATTTTCCATAACCTTCAAAGCTATCTTAATAAGCCAGAGAGGCACATGTCCCTTCACGCACTAAACCCTAATTCCTATTTTCCACTGTGCACAGCATGCTAACCCATTCTCTACCAAAATCTTCACTCTCAGAACATTGCAGAGTAATCCTTGCATTTTTTAGGCCAGTTTCTGTCTAATCGTGACTGTCTAGAGACTACAAAGGAGCTCAGACTCTTGTGAAAGGAGGCCCAGCAGCATCTGCTCATGGTAACCTGAGTTCATGTCAGAGATGGCCTGTCTAGACCTGTTTTAACCAAACACTTGTGCCCTTATTCAAAGAACCTAAAGGAAGATGAACTACTCAACTAGTAAAACAACCACTCTTCTCCGAAAGGAATTCTGATCTTTCCTTCTTTGAGAAACTGAATTTTATGTCAGGATACTACAGTTCATCACATCATCACATGGAGGTTATCCATTTCTGAGCAGCTGGTCAGGACTCTAGAGACAGCCTCAATAAAGACAGCAATCGCACTTACAACATGGAACATGGCAGAGTTGCCAAATCATCAGCATCCTTCAATAATTTCCTTGTTACCAGGGATCTCAAATTAGCTTCTTATGAGAGTCATAAATGTTAGAAGGCAAGTACACCCAAAAGAAATTCTGCTTAATAAAAACATATCACGGGGCACTACTGCCTAAACACAGTGAGTGCTCAGGCACTGTGCATATGGCATGGATAGGAATGTCAAAATCACTCTAGCTGCTGCCTGCTTGTGCAGTAGCTCTCTCACAACTCAAAGCAGACTTCTCTTTCTTACTAGCAGCAACAGGATCTGTAGGACACAGTGTAACTTAACCAAGGCTCATGATGGTTCTCATGCACAGCATAATGGGACGGCAGTATACTGTGCACCTGGCACAATTACTGGAAGAGCTGTAGGGTTATATCACTCAGGAAAGAAAAAAAAAGTAAAAAAAAAAAAAAAGTAAAAAAAAAAAAGTAAAAAAAAAACCAGTAACAGTTTTCAGCATTTCCACAGAGATTTCCAACATGATTCTGCAAGTCCTGGTGGTAAAATTTTCCTCTTTTTTAATACACAAAGGGGGTTCTACAGAAGTCTGCAGAGTCTTTGTACCCACATAATATATTTAGCAGTAGGGACTAAAAGGCCAATTATTAACACCCGCAGGAAGCATAAGTAACTGTTCCATAAACTTTAAAGGTATGCTGGGCTTTTTAATGATGATTTGGATCTTTAGCACAGAACTTCCTTCTTCTGATGGTATCTTAAAACCTGTTTGGTGAACACTGCTTGAAATGATACAATGTTCCTGAAAAAAGAGGAATGTACTGACGAAGAACAAAGAGTGCCATCTACTGTTGTTACTCAACAGAAGACTGTTGAATGTTCATTTAATTTCCTTACCTTCCACCATGAACTAAAGTATGTATGCACAACCTCACAATTAGCTGTACTGCCCCATTTTTATTGCATATGTAATTTGCTGACAACACCCTTTAATCTTGTTTCTGAAATTCTCCAGGGAACTGGTTAATGGTATGCACTGAGCCTTTAGCAACTTCAGTTCGAATCTCAGTCAGCAAATTTCTTCCAGCTCTCAACATGCAAAAGCAAAGAGCTGCAAGATTGCTGAGAAAATTTACTATGCAAGTATCACTAGGCAAATATCACTATCTGTTTTTCCTGTTCATATATTCTTCCCCAGGAATCTGCAACTAGAAACTGACAAGCACATTCTAATTTCTTATCTATTCAATAAAAGTGCATGAAAGAACTGCTTTCCTACAACAACCTTACCTTGATAACAGCACTAAAAAAAAAAAAAAAAAACACTAACAAAAAAAGCCAAACAAACATGTAAGTCCTAAAAATACCCCTGATATTTGTAGAAACAAAGCAATAATTAGTGGTTAATAGATAGTACAATGCAGTATTCTGATTTTTCCTGAATATGGTACACAGATCAAATCAAGTAAGTTATCAGATACACAGACAAGTACTCAATTCCCTCAATTTAAACAAAACCAAACTAAAATAAGTATGGCTCTGAATGTTTCCATAGAAGAAAGTTCCAACAAATTTCTTTAAGTACCAAGTATACTTCATCAGGCCTTCTTCCTCAGCTCATCTTTAGGAATCATTATTTTCTAGCCTATGGTTTCCATAGGCTAGAAAGGTAAAGACCAACTTCTGAGTCCTTACAAACTTGTACCTGTACTTTCTACAGCTTCAACACCATATCAGCCTCATCAACACAAGTGATTTTATAGCAACCTTAACATCTTCAGTTCAGGAGAACCAAACAAAACCAGCTACCTAAGGGTTACCACCTCATTCCCATCAGAGATTATTGCTCTGGTGAACTCAGCCAGGCAAAGGACTAAAAATTTAGCTAGGAGGTTGAATAACCTGACAACAGTCTACCAAGGTCACATGGAAGCTAATCTCTGCAAAGTCTCATCTTACAGAATCAATGTTGCATCAAGCTAGAGGAGGAAAAAAAAAACAAAAACCTCAAGGCAACATATTTGAAAAACAGGAACAGAAACTAAGTCTCTGGTAAAGCCAGGCAAACCCATCCTTGTCACAGTAAGTCAAAGATTTTTGTCTGGGAGAATGAAAACAAGGTTACTGCAGTATTCAGCCTGGGGCCTGGAAGGGATTTCCCCCTATGTGAGAAATACTCAGAACCTTTGGATGAAACTCATGGAAGGTAACTCATCTATTGTTAGTGGTGAAAGTCAGGTCTGCATCTTTTCCCTAGCAACAGCTAACGAGCATCCACATGAGTAAATGTGTCCACGTAGCTGCAGAAGTTTGACTTAAAGGAAAAGGGGAAAGGAAGACAGACTAGATATTTTTGTAGGATCATATATTTAACTTATTCCCATTTGGACAACCATGAATAAGTTTCTCTCTCTGCCCTAGAATTACTATGTGTTACCCATACTCATGTAAATGCAGCATCTGGTAATGCATTAGTAAAGTCTATTCTGAAACCATACAGAGACACTGCCGTTAAGTAATATAAAATTTAATGCCACTACAGAGAAAACAGCAGGAAAGGATGCTGCAATAAAGACTACAAAATATAAATGTTGAAGGTGTTCTTGCAGATACTGCAGGGGGTGGTGAGGTCAAGCACACAAGTAAGTATTATTCTTTAATTGATAATACAGACTCAAGAATAGATTTTCAGTGGCACTCCAGTTGTTACCAAATTTTGTCATTGTCCTTCCTCTGCCGTATTTTTTTCTTTCTCACTTTTCATTTTCCAGGATGCCATCAAAAGGCACTGCATGGGAGATTTAAAAAACAAAACAAAACCAAATTGATACTACCTTGCTTTCTGGCAGTACTGGTTACGGTATAAACAGGGAATGGAAGGACTGAACTCCCCTTCTGGTTCCTGGTTTTCCAGCAGTTCCTTTCCCCAGCATATTCCTTAATGGCAAGGCTGATTTTTTCACCC
>JANHGO010004283.1:0-25316 GCA_024606505.1 Aquila spilogaster | reverse complement strand
CCCCCCCCCCCCCCCCCCAAAGGGTTCGACCCGCCCTCCTTTAACCCCCCCAGCCTCGGGACCCCCAGGTGGAGCCGTACAACAGGCGGGCAGAGGCAGGGAGCTCACACCGATCCCCCCCCCGGAGGATGCTGCCCACCCCTTTCTCCGTCGAGGATATCCTCAGCCTGGAGCAGAGCAGCGCTCCCGGAGCCCCCGGGCTCCGCCGCAGCCCCTCCGGGGAGGAGGAACCGCCGTCGGGTGAGTGGGAGCCGCGGTACCCCCGAACCCCCCCGGACCCCCGGAGCGGACAAACTGAGGGCAGCGGAACCTCAGCCCCGGCGAAGCGGCACCGCTCAGTGTTGGCGGTGGGAGATACGGCGTTTTCTGCATTTCTCCTTTTTTTTTGCCCTTCCTTTTTACCCTCCTTTCCCCCACCCCCTTTTTCTCCCCTTTTTTTCTCCTGCTTATTTTTCCCCCCTTTCCTTTCTTCCTCTCTTTTTTTCTTTTCTCCCTCTTTTTTCCTTTTCTCCCTCTTTTTTCCTTTTCTCTTCCTTTATCCCCCTTCGGTTTTCTTTCGGGTTTTCTTTCACGGCTTCTTCCCACCCGGCGCACCCCACCCCACGCACCACCCACACGGAGAGGGGGCATAAAGCGGCCCCATCTCCATCCCTTTCCCTGGGTGGCTGTAAACACCCTTTTCTCCCCTCTCTCTGTCCCGTTCCCCCACTGCAGTGTCGCCCCCGGACCCCCGCATGCCCAGACCACCCGAGCTCCCCCGGGTGGGCAGCGCTGGGGCTGATCCTGCCTAAAAATCCCAATTCGGGGCTGTTCGGGCTGACACAACGCCTTATTTCGATGCGCCTTAAATTGTCCCGGCGGGGAGAAAGGGAAAACCGCACGAAGGTATCCTCCCATCCTGTGCTGTTCGGAGACGGCTGCGGGCTCCGGGGGGACATCGGATGGCGACCCCCGTTGCCTTCTGGCTAAATCGGACAAAGATTCCTTTGCTCGTGTTTCCCTAAAGCCAGGCGGCTACGGAGTGGAATTAACGGGAAAACCATTAAGAGCAGAGCTTGAGCACTGGGAAGGACTGGGATGCGGCGACAGAGTGCTGGGGAGGGTGGGAACATCCAGGGGAGGGCTCCGGAGCCCTCCAGCACCCCACTTGCCCATAGCTCCCCAGTATCTCCCAAAATCATAATACAGTGTGCAAGGAATCCAAGCACATCCCATCAGCAGCGAGAAATCACTGCACAGCAATCACTGAGCAGCAAAATAATAGCAATAATAACAACAGCAATAATAATAATAATACCAACAAAACCACCTAACTTGGACCTTCTCATAGATATTTGAGGTTTTCTTTCTTTGCTTCCAGCCCCTTCTTTTTGCTTAAATTCAGAGACCCACGTGGTTTGGGTGCTGGAGGTGAAGGCTGTTGTGTGGGTAATTCCACCCTTGTGGGTGTTTCCATCTCTATGGGTGCTTCCATGCCCATGGGTAAGATGTGAGGAAAAGGATTTGAGGTTTGGGGTGCACCGTCCTACAGCAAACCCATGTCCCCTTGTGCTTCTCCGGGCTGTGGCTGCCATGCGTGCAGCACTCATTGATAAGAAAGACAGAAATGAGGCATTACCCAAAATTCATGCAACAGATCCCAAAAATAAAGGATTTTTTTCTTGAATTTCCACTAAACATCATAGGAAAAATTCATTTAAGTTATCCGAAGGGGTCCCATTCCCAATTTAACTCCCTCTTTGGAAACTCAAAGGCAGCAGGACTAGGTTGGGGTCTCACAATGCTTTGGGTTTTTGGGTTCATGTTCCCAATTTATTTCCTCGCTGGCAGCACGACCACACTGGGGTCTCACTTTGCTTCGGGCTTTTCCCTTTGCAGGACAATGCCTGCTCTCCCAGCCCTTGCAGACAGACCAGCAGCAAACCGACCCCTGCCACCACCCCAAGCAGCAACAGCGGCGCAAACCCCGCGTTTTGTTCTCCCAAACTCAGGTGTTGGAACTGGAGCGGCGATTCAAGCAGCAGAAATACCTCTCTGCTCTGGAAAGGGAACACCTGGCCAACGTGCTCCAGCTCACCTCCACCCAGGTGAAAATCTGGTTCCAGAACCGGCGCTACAAATGCAAGAGGCAGCGGCAGGATAGATCCCTGGAGATGGCCACCTACCCACTGCCACCACGTAGAGTGGCTGTTCCAGTGCTGGTCAGGGATGGCAAGCCTTGTTTTGGAGGGTCCCAACCCCACCTGGCTCCTTACGGAGTCACCGTCAGCCCCTATTCCTATAGCACCTATTATAGTGTCTATGGGGTGAGCTATGGGGTGGGGTATGCTGGGGTGCTCACACCATGAGCTTGGGCTCAGCACCAGCTTGGGATGTGGCCCAGGAAAGGGATGGGGGCATCCGGAGCAGTAATGGACAGAAGGATGCGGTGCGTCCATCCCCACCACCCAGCCCAAGGAAAGGGACTTTTGGTGCTGCGGATTTGGGGATCCCAGTGCCAGGGGCATTTATTTATTCGGACACAAACATGGAGTCCATCCCATCCCACCCCATACGGATGGTCCTGTGGGATGCATAGGGATGGGAGGCTGCTCTTCTTCATAAGCAAACAGGGTCTGTGCGCACCACTGTGCCTTTGCTTTTCCACGAACACTCTGTTTAAGGCTTTGAGTTCTTCTCATCTTTTGGGATGCATTTCTAATCCATATTTCTTAATGACTTACCAACACAGGTGTTCATTTCTGTCTTTATTATTATTATTATTATTATTTGCAATTAAAAAAAAGAAGGTGGGAGTATGTGTTTCCCCTCTCTCACCTTTCCCCTTTCAGTATTTTAACGTTTCCATCCACAATTTGCATCTGAGCATCAGATCTAAGGCAAAAAAGTGTTGGTGCTGAGCCAACCCAAACCCATCAGCACCAAATGCTTCACTGGACCAAAGGACCATATGTGTACTTTTATACGTACATCTCTCTTTGCATGTGTTTAAGCCTGGGAATGGGACTTACAAAGTGTTAGGATGTCATTTATAGTCCTTTATGTCTTTGGAGTGATATTCCAAAAGCCCGAGTTCAGGGGATGCTTAAAATCCCAATGTTTTGGGTACATCCAACATCGCTTTGAATTTCTCCTGTTTTCTGCCCGAATTAGAAATTGCCCGCTGCAAAATGAGGCAGATCACTCCCACAAAACCCAAATCAGCCAAAATTCAACATAATAAATGGCCAAGAGGGGGTCCCTGCAACCCAAAACCTCTGTTTTTGGAACAAATCACTCAGTGTTATGGGTTATTCTGCAGTCAGCGCTGAAAGGAAAAGAGGGTTGAGCCACGCAGTGAGGACAGACCTATGGACTGATGGGTTGAGCACATGGACAGCTCCAACATCACCAGTAATTATGGCTCAGCTGCAACAACTCAGCTCCATTCTGCAGGAAAATGCAATGAGCATCACTGGAATAAAAGGACTCGCTGGAAAGTTGGATATTGCCCAACATTTGGGTGGTTCCTGTGTTTTGTTCATGTGCTCGTGCAAGAGCCCAACGTAGCTGTGAATGCATGAAAAGTTGGGTGTTCTGCAATACCACACAATCATCTCATAGAATATCCCAAGTTGGAAGGGACCCATGCGGCTCATTGAGTCCAACTCCCTACTTCACACAGGGCCACCCAACAACAGAATGCAATACAGTAACACATCACTACGCAGTGTTCTGCAAACCTACTGAGGTTTTTTCTCTTGAGCTTTTTGTTCTGTTGTTGTTGTTTTTCTTAATTATTATGATTATTACGATCATTGCATTTATTTTGCATCAGCATCACTCTGCGACTCGTGGTCCACATCCATGGGGAATCAGTCTGAGGCTTTGGGTTAATTTTTCCACCCCCTTCCTGCATAAGCATTTGCTCTGTCTGTTGCATCTCCACTTTGCAAAGCTGATGAAAACGCCTGATTTGCCAAAGGGTTTTGAGGAAAAATCCCCAAATATAGAGGAAAAAAAACAAAAAAAAGAAATAAAAATCCTCTTATTTTCTTTACTTTTTTTTTCCCATAAAATCAGCATTTCCCATTGAGTTCTAGGGTGTAAATCACATCCAGAACTGGAGCATGTGGAGCAACATCCACTGCGTTTGGGGTGAGGATGCAAAAGTTACTCTGCTCACCCACAGCACCCATCCAAGGTGGCACCATCATATCCTAACAACCCTATTTTGACCCACAAAACCCAGCTTTCAGCCCAAAAAGATGAACTCCCTTTGGGCATCTTGCTTTTAGAATTAAGAGGAGAATAAAAGCCATGGGGTAAGCCCAACAGGGTTCGATGGGGATGGGTGTCCTGAGCACAGCAGCAGCAGGGATTTGCTGTGCTTGAGCAGAAATCCTGCAGAGCTGGGACACCAGCAAAGGGCGTAGACACATCCCAGTCTCCAATCAGGCCCCGGAGGTTTGGCCATGGGCCCAATAAATGCTGAGCTGGAGGGTGGGGAGGCACTGAGCCTGCAGGCGGCAGCAGGAGGAGGAGGAAGAGGAGGAGGATGAGCACAGGGGTGCTGAGCCCTGGGGGGCACAGAGCCCCCAGTAGCCCCCAGAAGACCTCGTCCAGACCTCGGACATCCTTTCTCATCCAGGACATCCTACGGGATGGGGTGGAGAGGGGAGCACGGATTGATCAAGGTGGGAGACCAGAGGATGGGGAGCAGCAGGACGGCCCCGGAGCATCCCCAGCACAGCCCAACGATGCGAATCCAGGTGAGGGGGGTTGCAGGATTCCCACCCTTAGGGTAGGATGAGGGTTCAGCTTTGAATTCCTCCGACCCAAATAACCCATGCATACCCAAATTACCCAGGCTTCAAACGCAAGGAGCATCAAGAGCAATAGCAACTGCATGTAAAGCTTTCTGCAGGCACTTCAGATAACTCAAAGCACAGGAGCTGCCTGCAACTTAATTATAAAGCCCATTAGTAAAAAGCCCAGAGGATGCATTTCTGCAATAGCAAGCTTAAGATTCCCTTTAATGCAAATACAACCCTTGGTGCAGCTGTTGTGTGGTGCTGCAGCAGCAATACTTGCTGTGCACCGATTGCAGAGCTCTGCTGCACTTGCCACTTGCTTTCCTGCATGCTTAGCACTAATTTCAATGCTCTGCTCCTGCTCGTTGCCCTGCGGATGATGTGCACTTGCTGGTTCTCAGCACTGGATGCAATGCTCTGCTCCTCTCTGTTGCATTGCACATGCTATACATTATGCACATCAGCCTTACTCCTATAGAAACAACTCCAGCAGCACCTCCTTTTAGCACACAGTGGCTAAATTTGCAGAAGCAGCGTGCTGAAAAGTGCATGCAATTGCATGTAATTTTGGATGCAATGCAGCTTTGAGCTGTGCAACAGGAGCAGGAGCTCAGCTGGGCTGCTACATCCAAAAAGCAAAGCGGAGCTTGCTAAGAGAGACCTCGCCAGGGGAATTTGGGCGCTCTGTGTCGCTTCTATTAAAAGAAGCTCCTACAAAAAGTGAGTTCTGAGACCTCCACCCGGATGGCTGTTAAGAAAAATCATTAAAAGCCATTGGAAATCTCCCAGAATGCAGCCTGGGGATTTCGGTGGGGCTGGAATTCAGCCCTTTGTGTTTCCATCTCGAGCGTTACGTTCACTTCTTAAGAAAATACACTCAGAAGTGACTAAAGGGGGAAAAAGAAAGAACTGGCTGCAGTCCACTGGGAGGAAAGGAACTATGGCATAAATAAAAGAGCTGGAGAGGTTTGCAGAGCTACAGGTGGCACCGCAAAAATCCCAATGGCACATTGTATGCAACAGCAGTGCCTTGAGATGTCAGCAGCACTGCAAAACGGCCCTTTTTTTTTTTGGGGGGGGGGGGGTTTTTACGTGCAGGAACTGAGAGAGGGGGGTGTTTGGGAGAAAATAACTCCCTTGGATGAGATTAATTCCATCAAGCAGAGAGTTCACTGTGATAAACTGAAGGATCGCCAGGACAGTGGGAATGTTATGCTCTATGGGAAGGGATAGGAAAGAAAAGAAGTGGGGAGATAAGTGATTTGGGTGATTGAAAAGTGAGGGAACAGGTGATCTGGGTGATTACAGCTGAGGAAATGGGATCTGGGTGATGAGACAGTGAGGAAATGAGATCTGTGAATATTTTGCTCTATGGGAAGGGATAAGGAAGAAAAAAAGTGGGGAAATCAGAGATTTGGGTGATGAAATAAATGAGAAACCAAGTGAGTGGGGTGATGAAAACTGAGGAAATAAGGGATATGGGTGATTAAAATCAGAGAGAAAACATGATCTGTGAATATTTTGCACTATGGAAGGGAATGGAAAAGTAGAAAAGTAAGGAAATCAGTGATAGAAAAAATGAGAAAACAAGTGATTTGGGTGATGGAAATTGAGGAAACGAGTGATTTGGGTGATTGAAAGCAAGGAGATGAGGGGACTGGGCAACTAGAAAGCAAGGAGGAAATCGGCTTGGGAATGCTTCTATGGGGAAGGATAAGAAAGAGGTGAGGAAATAGGTGGTCAGGCTGGTGAAAACATTGAGGAAAGAAGCAATTTGGGCGATGGAAACCCAAGGAATGTTTGGGGCAGGTTCCTGGTGGGTGACGCTCAGCCCTCTCCCATTGCAGATGCTGAGACCCCCTCATGTGGTCATGACCCCCCCCAGAAGGCGCTGCCCAGACCCCCCCGGCCAGCGAAGCGCTCGCGGGCGGCCTTCACCCACAGCCAAGTGCTGGAGTTGGAGCGGAACTTCAGCCGCCAGAAGTACCTTTCGGCCCCCGAGCGCGCCCACCTGGCCCAGAACCTGCAGCTGAGCGAGACGCAGGTGAAGATCTGGTTCCAGAACCGCCGCTACAAGACCAAGAGGAGAGCGGGGGGCTCCAGGCTGGAGGTCGGGACCACGCACAAAGCATCCGTTCTGCCGCCAGTCCCACTGCTGGCCCTGCACGGGGCCGCTCGCTGCCTTCCCTGCCTCTGTTACTGGAGCCCTGCTGCGTGGTGAGCGTCGTGTGTGGCGTGTTTTCCTCTCAAATGGTGTTTTTTTTTCCCACCCCCGTGCCACGTCGCCCTTGGTCACGTTGATTCAGAGATGCGCCATCAAGTTCAAGTGATGCTCTGTGTCTTCTAGTGCAGCGCCAGCCTCTGCCATCGCTAGGGTTTTAGCCAAAGAATCAGAAGTTATCAACAATTAAAAAGCCAAATTATTATTATTACTATTATTATTACTATTATTATTACTATTATTATTACTATTATTATTACTATTACTATTGTCAATAATAAATTCCCAAAGCTTTTACAAGGGTTGATCCACAGCAAAGAATCCCAAGCGATGCACATCACCCTCTCGTTGCAGCACCATCCTTTCTCATTGCCAGGTTTTAGCCAGAGAAACAAAAAGCCCTAAAAACGAAACATCCCCAAAGCCTTTAACAACACCTGCAGCGACAAAACATGGCACGATTTTGGGGGCAGAAAGCGAGAAATGGTGTGTGCCTGCAGAAAGCAATTCCCCATCCATGCCTCCATAAGCACTGTGTGCCCCCCCCAATTCTTCACCCCCCGCCACCCATTGGGTGAAGCACAACAGCTCACCCTGTGCACCAGCTGTTCCATCACATGATTTTTAGTTGTTATCTTTAAAAAAAAAAATGCAAAAAAAAAAAAAAGAAAAAAAATCTGTATTTCCACCGCTAATCCCACAGTTGCTCATGGACTGTACTTTCTCCAAGATTTCCACGTGCATTGGGTTTGGGGGACATTCAGCCCCATCTCGCTGCCAGCAGCAGAACCCCTCAGGTTCCCCATGGGCACAGAGCTGCTGCTGGGGCCACCTGATGCCACCGGTGCCGTTGCAGAGTGGGAATCCGTGCCAACAGGCACCGAGAACGGGGACAATAGCACAGTGACAGACGGGTTTTGCATATCCGGGTGCTGCTGCTGCTGGAACACTCGAATACAGTCGGGTTAAAATAGCAACAGCTCAAAGAGTTCAACTTCTACAAACCTCCCAGGGCCAAGGCTGCAGGGTGACACTTTTGCTTGCAAAGCTCGGGCACAGACATAGCAAATACAGAGCTATGGGGTAGGAGGATGGGGTAGGGAATGTGCAAAGCAAACCTTTGCAGTGGATACTCAGTTGCCAGCACCATAAAAGCTGTTGGCTCTGTCTGGAGGACAGCGGTCTGAACTATCCCAAAGTCACTCCTATCTGCAGATAACACTTTCTCCCAGCTCCTGCTCTCAGGCTGTGTTGCAATGTGGCTCCTGCACAGCCCTGCTCTTATCCACTTTGCTTGGAACAAAGGGGTCCTTATGCTCCCTGAGGGGAGGACATCCTGCGGAATCCACCCTGGGATGCTGCAGAACGTGGGGACACGATGCTTTTCATCCATAGAAAGAATGGGATGGGGTTACACTGAGTCCTTTGAACAGTGAAAAAATCCTCTGTTGTGCTGGGAAGGACCAAATGAACCCCATTCTACATAGCTGGGAAAATTCAATTTGAACTCAACTTCTTGAATGGGTCTTTGGGAAAAACTTTGTCCTTTTTGTGCCATAGCTTTTTCCACTTGTGCTTTCAGCCCCTTAAAACACCCCTTTGTTGCTTCAACACCCAAATGCTCCATACTTTGCTGGTATAAAGCCTGGTGCAAATAGTTGCAGTTTTTTGTATATATTTTTTGATACTGTTTTATCCAATGTGCGTTGTCCTCTGGAATAAAGAGCTCAGAACCTTTGTTAAGAACAAGCTGCCTCAGTCGGCTCCTTGCTCTGGGTTCCTATTTCTGCTGTGAAATCACCGCCGTCTTCTCAAACAAATATCTATTGTGAATGTTGCACCAATGTCACTATTAGCAATTCACTGTTCAGCACTGTCCCTATGTCCCCAGCACCAAACACTGCTACACCACTCATCCGTTATCCCATTAACTGTCATCCATCTGATGAGTGTGATACAAGCGATCATTCCTCCGAAAGGAAGAATGAAACACGTTCTTGTCACCCCCAATTTTCCAACAATTTAATCCCAATCACCATGGCCTCCAAATTCTGGTCCTAAAGCACTGCCCAGAGCACTGCATCTGAGTTTGCTTTCTGCCCTAAAAGCCCAAAGCAGTGCCAGGGAGCTGCCCAAGTCTTGCAGTTGGGTTTTCTCCCTGTTTCCTAGTACAAAGTAAGACAAACTATAGGAATCACAGAATCATTAAGGTTGGAAAAGACCACTAAGGCCATCAAGTCTAACCATCAGCCCACCCCCACCATGCCCATAGAACCATAGGATTGTTAAGGTTGAAAAAGACCTTTAAGATCATCCCCAAGCCCAACCCCAACCCACCCCCGCCATACCCACTAACCACATCCCCAAGAGCCACATCTCCACATTTCCTGAATGCCTCCAGGGATGGTGGCTCCGTGAACCTCCCCTGCCACAACTTAAGGCCATTACCTCTCATCCTGTAGGACTGTAATCTTTTGATGACCAAATAACCCAAGAGTGTCCAAGCGCCAACCCCAAGGGGAATGCCATGGTGGGTTTCCTGGTGATAATCAGCCCCTTGATCCATAGAGAAAAGAAAAATCCCACCCAACCAATGGAGGCACGGAGTTTTAATCAGCCCTAACGAAGCAGAACTCCTGTTTGTGCATGGCCAGAAACAGAAAGCATCATTTAACATCTGTCAATTAGCATCACGCTCCGCCGCGAACGTATCCATCAAGATTAAACACTGTCTAATGCTGACATAACATTTTCACTCGTTTGTGCCAAATCATTTATTAAAGCTTACAAAAAAAAGAAAAGGAAAAAAAATAGGGCTGCCTTTGGATAATGTAACTGTTGACTAACATTTGCATGCAATAAACCACATACTTGGCAAGAACGCATGGGATTGAGGCCAACAAAAATCTTCGGCTTGACCTACACAACACTTGCAAAGCAGAGCAGTGGGAATGGGTTTGCTGCAAGGAGCTTTGAGCAGGGGATGCAGAATGCAAGGATGCCCAAAGTGGTGTCAGAGCAGCGTTCCCCCAATTTCGGTACTCAGATATAAGGAAGGTGCTTTGGAGGGGAAAACAGCAAATATTTTGGGAAGTGTGGATGCTCCCCAAGCAGAGAGGCAAGCAAATGCTCAAAGCACCAGGATTTAGAGCTCTTCAAAACCCTTGAGGATATTCAATATTTACTGTTCTTACTCTGGATGCTCTTGTCATCCAAGGAAACACTTAATCTCCTTCTAATCCCACTCTGCAATAAGGATGTCCTGCGGCAGGCACCATGCAGCCCACACTAAGAGCTGCCCCAAGGCAGCCACCCTGGGCAGTGCCATCACTGCCACCAAAACATGGGACATGCTGGTTCTGTCTGCCCTGGGGAAATGAGAATCGCCACAACATGTGAGTTTTGGCGGCTGTGTTGGGATTTCAGCTCGCCCAGAGGGATGGACCATGTATGGTCTATGTGTGGTCCATGCACCTTGCAGGGATCCAGGTGAGTGATGGAGGCACAGGAAGAGCTGAGCGGATTTTCACCACAGTGAAGAACTGAGAGGGAGAGAAAATGAAAACAAACAGATACGGTTTCTTTCTACTTTTTAGAGCCTTTTGTGATGTGGCAGAACACAGCTTTCCAGATTGGCTCCCATAGCATTCCTGTGCGGATCTCCTTCGATGTCTTTCACAAAAAGGCATCCAAGGCACATTCCTCCCCTTTCTTCTGTAATGATCTGAACATGAATGGGTTACATTTGGGTTGGAAAGCTCCAGATTTGGAGGAAAAGTGAAAGGAAAAAGGGTTTCAGAGCTCTGCGCTTGGAGACTGAGCTCTGAGTTTGTTGTGTTATCTCAAAAAGAAGAAAGTGGGGGGTAAGGGGACGCCACGTGTCACTTCACTATGGACCCCCAAACCCCAGTAGCACCCAAAATCCCTCAAAGGGCATCTGTGTGCTTCATTCAAAAGCATTCCAAAGCCATCGTGTTGTCTGCTCTATGCAGAAGTTGCAGCCTAGTAGAAGGGAGAGGTGATAAGGATCGGGGGGTGATGCTTACACTGCTGCAGTGGCCACTTTGGCTCAGTCCTTTTCCATTGCCATGATCTGCATTACCAAGAGCCAGCACCACACACGGGCTCCCTACCAACTCCCTGTGCTGAGCCTTTTGCAGCAAGCAGCTTTGTGGAAAAGCAGATTATTTCTCAGCATCCCACTGCTCCTGGCAGTGCAACCTCTGAGGGCTCAGTCAGCCCATTTTCCCTGGGAATGAGCACAAAAACGTGTCTAGAAGCAAGGAAACACATTGCTCCGCAGTTTCCCATGGTACTTTTCCACCCATCGGCAGGTGAACACAAAGGGGTCTTCCTCGTGCCGTGGCGGAAAGCAGAGGGATTAGGGCAAGTCTCTCTGCAAACAGAGCCTGGGTTGGGGCAGCCAGGGCTGCTGGGCGCTGTGTTGGAGATTTGTGGGGTTTGCACAGGGCAGAACTGCTCTCAGGTCCACCCAGCACAGCTTCCTCTGCGGGAGGATGTCCGAAAGCTTTGCAAACACTGCGGTGCCAGAAACAGGTTTTGTAATCAAATGTATTTTTCTACCTATTGGGTCTGAAGCGAGCAGAGCATGGGCTCCATTTATACCAACCAGATATTATTAATCCCATACCTGGCTGCTGGGTACTGGCATATATGAGAAACATAGAATTATAAAGGTTGGACAAGATCACTAAGGTCTTCAAGTCCAACCATCACCCCATCTCCATCACGTCCATAGCATCACAGAGTCATTGAGATCGGAAAAGACCTCCAAGATCACCAAGTCCAACCCCAACCCATCCCACCATGCCCACTGACCATGTCCCTCAGTGCCACACCTCTCCGGTTCTTGAGCAGCTCCAGGGCCAGTGACTCCATCACTTCCCTGAGCAGCCTGTTCCAATTCATTACCACTCTACCAGAGTAGAAATTTCCCCTAATATCCAATCTAAACCTTCTCTGGCACAACTTAGAGTCATTACTTCTTGTCCCATGACTAATGATGCTGATGATGACATGATGTCATTGATGATGCAAGTATAAAGAGGTACCAAATCCAGCACAATTCAGATTGTTTCCCACCTCAACCCAAGACCAGCCACTCAGTCAGCTTAATTAAACAAGGAGCTGACAGTGGTCAGCACTGCAGCCAACAGCAACGCTTCTCAGAACCAGAGCTGAAGCCTAAAGCCACAACCTCATCCCCCATCAGCACAGGCAATGGGGAAACACAACTTTTTTTCCTTTCTACATGTAATTAATAGAAAAAAATGAGAATTGATGGTTAGACCTGATGATTTTAGTGGTCTTTTTCAACCTTAGTAATTCTACAATTCTAACTTCAGGGCAACAATTCTGGAGCAGGAGCTGGGGAGCTTTCATGGTGCTTTTGGAAGATGCAGCTCAACTCAATGTGTTCTAGAGCACGTGGGCCACGATGGTCACTGCAGACCTCCATCTTTTGGGGAGTTCAGACAGATTTTGCTGTGCAAATTGTAGCACAACCAAAAGAAAATGGGAAAAACCCAAATTCCTGCCCCACTATCAAAACAACTCACGTTGGGAGTCTCTCTCCATCGCTAAGAGAAGCAAAGTGACGATGCTGCACTGGGAGTGTGCATGGCTGGTGGATGACCTGCCCAAATTGGTCAGTATTTGGGGCTGAAATTAATTGTCACCTCCATATCCATCTGCAACCAGGGCTCAGCAATGCTCTTCAACAGCTTTACACCTGTTGAGCCCAGCGGAAAACACTTTCAAACAGATCCTCCAGCTTTGAAAGGAGTTAAGTCTGGCGGATAAATACAAATGTTTTTATTCCTTTTGTGCACAGGGTAAGATAGCAGGGGAAGGTGTGGCCGGAAAACCTTTCAGTCCATATGCTGCATCTTGTCATCCAAGGTAAACACGCAGCTTAATGAGATTTCAAGAGGGAAAAGGTGAGATATTTGCCTTTATGTTCATTACCCTTTCAAGCAGGAACAATATTTGACGAGAAACAAAGAATCGGGCAAACGAGATGATAATCGCACGCGGTGAACAAACACGGCCTAGATCCTGGATTAATCAAATGACTTCAGTGAGAACTCCAAAGGCTTTGGTGGTGCAGAGCACCATGGCACAAAGCACTGCACCCAGTGGGGACACCATACTGGGGACCATGGCCATGGCCGTCACCACCATCCAACACATCACAGCTGGTATTTTTTCGTAATTTTCTCCTTTTCTACTTATCTCACACACCTACAGACCCCCAGAAAAGAGTTTGTAGAATGCAGACTGCATAGGAGGAAGAGATTGATTTATTGGTGCCCACCCAACACTTCCATATAATGAAAGAATGGAGCAAAGCAGATATCCACCCCCCTACAGCACCTTGCTGCAGGAAATCCTACAAGTTCAAGGGATTGCTGCAGCCTATCGGATAAATAACACTTATTTCAAGAATACCCTCAAAGGATATTTACACAATAATCTGTACTGGTTCCAAAGAAACCATTAGTGTCAATTAGAGAAACAAATCCTCTCTGTAACATGCAGCTTTTTATGGAAAAATGAAAGTTTTGTCTTACTAATGACCCATGATGCTTTCAGCTGTGCTTGAGCACTTTGGGGTTGAAGACATACTTCCTCCATGTATGGGAGAAGATTCAGTGGAATCAGATAATTATCAGTGTTAAAAGTCAGAGTCCCTTCCTTGCAGCTGCAAGAGAAAACTTGGGCCTGTTACAGCTCCAAAGCATCCCCCACCTTCTTAAATAATTACATATATTTACTATTTTTTTCTCAATATCCACCAACTCAATCTCAACGTCCACCATCACCAGCTCTTCAAAACCCAAACCTCACCTCTCAGCACTGCACTACGCATGGCAAAAGGGGATTCAATACTGACCCTACAATGCAAATAGAAACATAAAGCAGACCGTAACATCTTGCTGAGCTTCAATAGCACTTTATCTTTTGATCTTGTCTCACGAGCACATCTCCACCCTGGGACACCAATGGGCTGCTGCGCTTCCTTTATTTGCACTGAAGATTAAAAAATAAAAATGGAAGCTGCCCTCCCATGTCTGAAAAACAGCAGCCAACACCAAACCCACGGTTAGAAGTCTCGGTGAGATCCCTACAGCAGCATCTTGGGGAGAGGCGTAGGCATGACAATGAGTCATGGAAACAGCACCAAAGAATTTATCTTCTCCACCTTCTTGAGGGAAGAACTGCCCCTCAAATCACACATACCCCATTGAAATGGATGTTCCTTCAACCCAGCAGCTCCCCGTCCCCAGTGCCTCTAACCCATCTGCTTTCTTGCACGTGGGAAAAGCCGCTCTGCTTTGCTGCCCAGCAGCCACAACGTGCAGCTTCACCCTGCAAATCTCAGCAGCCTGCTCTGCAGCAGGAGGAATCCCATTCCCAAACCCTCCAGCAACTCTCAGAGGAGAACCAGCCCACAGGACACAAGCCAAGGCTGCAAAACTATCGTAAAACAAGCAAACAAATACATAAATAACAGGATTTGCTTCCTTGAGAGCAATAGTGAAGTTTTACACCACGGGACACCACTAGAAGGCACCAGTTCCCCAGTACGCAGCTAAGAACAACCACGCACACCAAGCAAAGAAGGACAAAGATCAGAATATATATACTTTTTATTATTTCCTTGAGTTCCAGTGATACAACTGTAGCAGCATCTCACAGACGAACTCCTGTAATGTTAAATATACATCAAGAGAACACATTAAATTCCGAGGCAGGCAAAAAAAAAAAAGGACAAAAAAACCAACAACAAAACTGCAGACAAAGTTACTCATCCTCCCTTAAATATATGTGCGTTTGTTGCAGATAAAGCAGCAGTACACGATTCACATACCGGGTTAAAATAAAACTTCAGACTCGCAGCAAAACTTTCAAACAACACAAGGAGAGATGAAGAGCTTTGGTGGAGGGGCTTTAATGCAGGGATCCAGCAGGAAACCCGTTAAATCTCTGCAATTTTTAGACCAATTGGGCACAGCTGTCTCATTTCCAACTGGTTTTACCCAATACCCAAAGTGATCTGCAGAGGTCTATGAACGTACAAGTGCTCCTTGCTCTCAGCAAGCTCCCAACACAACCTGGTTGCTCAGCACTTGGGAGGGAACCAGACACACTCGCATTTTTCTGGACAGTGACAGAGATGGGGAGCTCATTTTGGGATGCTCAGCACACAACCAATGCAACGAGCTCAGCCTCAGACCCACAACTCTCTCCAAGTGCAGAAAAGCCACACTGATGTAAAGCAAAGCAAAGAGGACGATGCATCAAGGACTGCAGGCTGAGCCACCTAAAGCTGCACCAAAAGAGCTGTCAACCTCCACGTTATGCCACAATTACCAATAAAGTGACCCAAGATTTTCATCCACCCATCTCCAATGGACAATGTTTATGCAGTTCTGGTTCCTGTTAGTGACTCTCCACTTTCTAAAGTCAATAGAAAAAGAAAAATAAAAGACATCCAAACCCAGCAGCTGGCTGGAGCATCTCCAGCCTGGAGGACCCTGGTGTGCACGAGAGCTGGGGGCTTTCTCCAGCCAAAACCCCACAAACTGTGGTTAAGTTTTCCACTTTAAGACAATGGGTGCGTTCAACACAGTGATTCATTCAGCTTAAGTGACAAAAAGGCATCGAAGACCTCTTTGTGTCACTGGCACAGAGGTAACTGTAATTACACAAGGCACATGCAGCACTGCCCACGGAGCTGTGCGCTGATGCAGCTTCTCCAAATAACGGAGCGGAAGGTTTGGTTCTCCTTAGTGTCATCCTGGGTGGTGTGACACTCACCAGTCCAAATGTGTCAAAAGCAAGCTAAAAATACATCCGTGGTAGAGCAGGAGCTGCCACCGGCATAGTGCTGAGGGGATGGGACCAGCCTCAAGCATCAGCCGCTCCCAGTAGGGTGAGCTCCATGTACAGTCAAGGTTTCCCCAGATACAATCAAGATCTGCCAAATGGTGTCCTCCAATCCCTAAAATTCATTGAATTTGTCATCAGCTGCTGATGACCCAAAGAACAGGTTGAGATAGACAAAAAAACACTCTCTGCATGGTGCGCCACCAAGCTGGTAGAAGCCAACCTGGAGTAGACCCGTCCTCCCAAAGTGGGAAAGAGGAATTTTGGGGCTCTCCACCCCAACACAAGGGCCATACTCCAAAAATGAGCATTTCTATAAAGGAGGTGTTGGGAAGAGCCATTCCCAGCAGGAGCAATAAGGCAGATCCCCTTCAGAGCAGGCACAACATCGTTGAATACAAATCCCAGCATTCTGCAGCAGCAAACCCAAACCCACCCTCCTGTGAGCGGAATCAGGGCTTCAGTGAAAAAATACAAATAAGTTAAGGGAGGGCCAAAGCCAGTTCCAGCTATCACACACCATAAAAATGTACCTTTAGAAAAGCGTTGGAAAAATACTCTTCTTTTAAATTCTACATCTTTAAGAGTCTCCTTGTGAAAAAAAAAACTGATTTTTTTTTTCCACCCCAGGTATTTTGCGGCGCTCCTCCTGGTGTCTCACAGGGGTGTCCCCATTCCTTCTCCCCAGGTCCCCAGGAAGTCTCAAGGGGTTCCCAAGTCCCTTGGCACTCCCACAGTACCACTGCCCGGGGACTAAATGCCGTGTAATTAAAGCCAATCTGGCTATAAAAATAAATGCTTTCATGTCTTCCTTGCACACGATGGAAGAATTTAGCCCTTTTTAAGCAGCTCAGCATCTAGCTGTAATTGTATTCAAAAAAAACCCAACAAATACCTATATAGAAAAATAAAGGATAAACATTATCCAACTATTTAATATTTATATAAAAGTTCTATGATAGGGCATTTTGCTGTAAAAAAAACCAACAGCCTAGGTTGTATAACCTAGGATTTCTGGTGAGGAGTAAACTACAACTTCAAGCTTAGAGAAAAAAAATTACCAATTATTTCAGCTCTCCAAAATAAAGTTATTAAATATATATATTATTATAAGTATTTCATAAACTATTGTTTAAGCAACAAGGGGAACACGTGGCTGAGGACCACAGAAAAGAGGCATCAGCTGTGACCCACACCCCCTTAGGACCTGGTGTGTTCCTGGCACATGTAGAGGGGATATTACGTCCTTCAAAGGGATGTTCTCTTTTCCAGCTTGTGCTTTGTGAGAAAGTACTTAAAGAACTCATACACCGACCACGCGATGGCTGTCGAAGGGATCTGGTAGATGACACGTGCCTGCACCCCTCGGAAATACCCTGCAATGCCCCCGAGCTGATAGACAGTCCTAAAGGCATTGGCCATGCCCGAGAGGTGCCCAGTGATGTTAAGAGAACTCAACGCTGTGTTTTCTTGGGTATTGAGCAAGGTCTTGCAGACGTCCAATGGGGTGGTGGCGGCAGCGGCCACAGCTCCCGCTACGGCCCCCGAACAGACGTGGGACAGCGGGTGATACTCCCTACGTGGGTTCACCCACTCCTGCATGAACTCGTAGGTGATGAAGTGGATGGCCTGGAAGGGGACGTTCATGGTGAGCTGGGTGGTGTAGCTGCGGTAGAAGGCACCAAAGCCTTCGGTTTTCTGCACTGTCCTCACACAATGCCAGACCGATTTGTAGGGGGAGTTGAACATCTGCATCCGTTGCTTCACCACTGCTCCAGGGAACATCCAACACGGCACCAAAGGAATAAAGATTAATTAGATGAGGGCCTTGCCAATGGATATCCCAACCCCCTGACCAAGCGCTGCTCCAAGCGTCAGCCATGCAGACCCAATGTCCCCTTCCAAACCCAGGAAGCATTTCTTCAGTGATCCACTCCCTATATGCAAACTTTTAGCCCAAGGATCCATGCACTGTCTGCATCCCCTGCCCTAAAACCCAGCAAGCAAGGGAAGGGGTCAGCTCAGCCCTGGTTTCGTAGCTCTACATGTTCATGGGTCAACACATTCCTCAGCCCTCATTAAGGAGCCCATATGTCAGGCTATAAAGGCATTAAGAAGGATGAAAATGAAGAGCTCATTTCTGGCAACATCTGACTTCAGTAAAAGGTTATTTATTCTGATTAAAAAGGATTTTAAGCATTAAAAACAGTTTATCTGAAGTTTTTCACTGCTTTTGGTCCAGCTCAGGAGCTGAGCACACTAACATCCAACAGCAGTCCAGCTGATTGATTTTAGATGCATTTTACTGCTTGATGATAGGAGAACCAACATGCCCCAGGAAGGGAGAGCAGCTGGTCAAACCCCACCACCAGCTGGTAGAACTCTACTGCTCTACCGGCTGAGCAGCATGACCAGCTCTGCTCTGCTTGCCCAAAGCTTTTGAAAAACCACAGCCACTACTACAACAAAGATTTACAGGCAGAGCATGGTGTGACTCAGGCTCTTGCAATGAAAGCATCCAGGCAGACCTGGGCAGGATTTTTCCCTTTCAGAAAACGGGCAGCATCCCCACAGCAAAGGGCAGGGGTGGCCCTGAGGCTGTTCAGGGTCTCTGTGCAGGCCACCATTACCTTCAGCAGGATTCATCACCGCATCGTGGAGCAACGTGGCCACGCTCCCAGCTATACCTGCAAGACAAAAGCATCCTTCAGCGATCTGGGGAGCAGAGGGTCACCTGTAACACAGCACCCAGTAACACAATTGGTTTCCAGTATGGAAAAACCCAAGCAGGGCAGCCCAGCACAAGCCAGCTTCGGCTGCGTCACATTGGCTGCTCCCAACAATTCACAGGGCTTTGCCTACACAAGACGCCACTGGCTTTACTCAGCCTACACTGGACTGAAGAATGAGCAATGGTTAGAACTGGCTCACTGCATCTTTAATTAGGCATTTTCAGCCATTTAAGCACTAATTGCACAGATTCTGCAAACATCTAGCCAGCCATTAATGACTCTGCAGGACAGCCTCGAGCCACACCTTCCCCTTTGAAGTTTCCATTGACTTTCAGTCATTTTTCACTAACGCAGGGTTCAGCTTTCCCATGGGTACCAAAAGCCTGTAGCTACTTGAAGGGCAGGCACAGGAAAGCAACAAGGAAAAAGGATATTCTGCTCTTTATTGAGTTGGTTGGGTCAAGTCAAACGGGCGCTGCGACAAACTGCTGCCATCACATCACGGCAACTCAAGTCATGGCAAATAATTTTATGCATTGTGATACGTTGCCCCAACACAGCCCTGTGAACAGCAAAAAAATACGCAGCCGTGCTTTCAGTTTTGATAAGGAATCTGAGAATTTGTTTCAGAACTGCAAAGAAAAACCCTCAGTGTTTGCAGCTCCATTTTCATTGACATCAATACATTCTTTTCAACTGGAATGCACAGAGTTGCAATCAGATATTCAACTCAAATACCTGATCATGTCTCTTTACCAGACTTCTATAAGAAAAATGTATCCCTCGCCCCACAATCTGCCTTATTCATGTCATTGCTTTTGGCAGCAGGTACATTTGTGCATAACTGCTGTCAAGGAAGAGCAAAATTAGATCAAAGATCTCTAATGAATCTCTTGAGACCATACTAAGAATTGAAATCGCTGCCATGAAACCAGACATTGGTGCATCAGGTCCACAAAAACAACAAGAAATATCCCGCTGCTTTCATGGTTTCACTGATTTTTTTTTTTCACCCTTTTAATAAAAATACTAAAAATTAAAATAAATCCTGTGACTTAAATACATTGTATTTTATGAGGGCTGCTCCAAAAGTAATGCCTCCTGTTTTATGGCATTGGCTTGCAATGTCAGAGGCAGACGTTGGCGTTATGGCACTAGAGGCTGAACCTCCCCACTAATATCCCATTACATTTTATTGCTGTGTGACAGAGGGCAGCAGAGAGGCAGTCTGACAAAAAAAAAAAAAAGCACCTGACATAGAAGAGTGCATGGAGCAAAGGAGTGGAAAAAAATTGGCACCAACTGACATTCATCGACACTACAGAGACCAAACAGAGGGTGTGAGCACAGGGAGGGGTGGGTGGGGTGTTTCAGCACTGGACAGTAACAGGGGGTCACCTCTGCTGGTGCAGGTGTTGATGAGCAAGGCTGACAAGCATCACTTGTTCACTGCTGGTGAAAACACACAGCTGATGGTGGTGAATATGTTGAAAAGTAGTGTTTTGTAGCTCAGAATTTGCTCTATCAAACAGATTTGCTGCATTCACTGTAGCTGTTGTAGCTTCCACGGAAATAAGTAGAAGGCATTACTTTCAGAGCAACCTACATATATGCAGCCCAAGATAATTCCTCTTCACTCAGTGTGGCCCAGGCAAGCCAACAGGCTGGATGCTCATGAGATAACAGCACCTTCTGCACAACCTCCTCAACATGCCTGGATGCCTCATTGGATGGTGCTTGTTGCTACGGCTCTACATCATGACCTCAGAGCAAAAACCTTCTCCAATTATTTACTGTGCGAGACCACCCAGCTCGCAGTACTTGGTGCAAAGCAAAGGAGGGGAAGGCTAATTGCAAGATTTTTTTAATGCAATGAAAGAAATGAAAAATACCATTGGCCAAATGGCTGTTTCCTCCATGCTGAATGGTATCGCTGAGAGATTTTTTCATTTTTTCATAGCAAGCAAAGTACATGGCATGGGCAGGGCCAGCCCCCAGCATGGTGACATTGATCCCGCGTAAAGGCCTCCAGAAGCCTTCGGTCAGGACCATCTTCTTCAGGGCTTCATACACACTCCGGTACTGGGCCTTAGGGTCGGGCTGCAGGCTCTGCATCCGTGTCTGCAACAAAGCACACAGGATGGAGAGGCCTCAGATACCTGTGCTCAATGCAACATGCAAGACTTCCAAGATTCAGACCCATATGGGCCCCACTGACCCAAACATATCACAGAGCCCAGCTCCTGGCTCCACATAAGAGCACCCCCAAATCCTTTGCATTCTTTTAGTCCATTGCTGAGCCCACTTTGCTCAGAGCCCGCGAAGCACCCACAGAACCCCAATGCACCCATGCCCCATTTATTCACACTTCCACCAGAACAACCTCACGAAGTCCACGCTCCCATTGCAACACCAACACATTAGAAGTCCACTGGTGAATGTGTAACCTCTGCTCTTGTTTATACACAGGGAATTAAGTGCAATTGTTCAAAAGACAAAGGTGAAGAAACACAGTCAGGGCTCTAATTGCCTCCTGCTTGCAACACTCTGTCTCTGCCCCAGCGTGTTCCTCCTGCAATTGCTCACTGCTTTGATACCCACATAGAGTTATAAGGCACGTGATCAGGAAATGGGTTTCCTCGAAGGGCACAGAGTCCCTGTGGGTGTCAGGTGGGTGAAGAAGCCCACCCTCACCCCAGGAGGACCCAGGGATGGCTGCTGGGGACATCTGCCCTCCGGTCAGCCATCAGTTCCATGGGTTTGGTGTTATCTGCATCTTTCCTTAACAGTCCTCAGTGGGTTTTTCTTCCTCTTAATTGCTTTTCCAAAGCTTCCCAAGAGGCCAGCAGCTTTCACAGGGCATCTTCCAGCTTCAGAGCAAAGTTCTGCCCCCCGGACATATTGCACTGTGCTGAACCCAGTTCCTCCATTTAGGGTCAGAGCAGTTCATGAACGAGGCAATAAGCAACAGATAAGTGAGCGAGCAGCCCCAAAGGTCAGGTTTGCTGCTACAAGCTCAGCACTGCAGCTACTGCTTTGCTTCTCTACTGAGTCTAAGCCCAGAAATGCATTGCACCAACTTCATACCTTAACCCATTTCGCTGAGGGGTGAAAATCAGCCATTTTCTGCACAGTATTTGATATTGCAATAGCAGCACAGCAAGTGGGGCTGCAGCACTGCAAGTAATCCCTCCAGCACACAGGAAATCCCCGCTTTAATGTCTTTGACTCTGCAGAAGACCAAAGGTGATGCAAACAGCAGCCCCAGAAGAAAGGATCCCCCATGTCCCTCCGTGCTTCTGCACAAGGACTCATCGATTCACTTCTGCAATTAACCAGCAGCAATCCCAGGGCTGAGCTTGCAGGTGAGATCACACCAATCCAAGTGCTTCTGATTTGGACCTTGGATTGCTTTGGTTGCTGAAAACTGAAAGGGATTTCCACAGCCACTGCGCTGAGTGAGAGATCAAGAGATCGGGGCTGAATTGCAGACTTTAACCCAGAATCATAAGCCAAGCTATTAACAAGAGCAGTAAAGGAGCGTGTGAGGATAACACAAACTATTGCATCTGTAGTAGTGATTCAAGAAAATGCACAATAATTACATTTGCAAAGTGATATGAGTGAGCAGATAAGTGAATTGCAGATTGTAGGTATCAGTGGTCATGACTGCAACTGAAAGAACTCTCCCTTTCTGCACCACGCATTGCCTTTCCCTAAAGATGCATTACCCCAACATGCAGAAGTTGTGGTCCCGATGCACAGGCACCTGCAGGGCTGCAGCTGAGGATGCACAAGGTGAACACAGAACTGCACAGCTGCAGCAAAACATGCTCTGCATCTGGGGAAAGCTCCAAGGCCGCTGCCCTTAGCAGGGAGGAGCTGTGCTGAGGAATGGAGTTTCGCTGCCTCGAGCAAAGCTTCCTGGTGTAGAGCACATTGCAACACTGGAAACAAACCTAAAAAGCTGAGAAGTTCTCTTCTAAAAGAAACAATAGCTCTGAATCTTGCAATGTGCTTAAAAAATGGATGTAGAGTAGCTTGCATCCTTTGCTTTGCATGCACAAGGTCCCACGCCACTGTCACCGTGACTCAGCAGCACCCACCAGCTGCAGCTGGGATTGTGCACTGCTGCAGACTCAAAGCTCCTCCCTCACATTGCAAAACTGATCCTGATCCCAGCCCAGTGCCTTGCTGGGATGCATTCAGAACCAGTGCAACTGCAGCACGCATCTGGAGCCGCTACATCAGAGGTGTCTGGGAGTATGCAATGCCATAGAGCAGCGCAGCACTCGAGCAACGTGCAATATCGCAGCACCCCAAGCACCTTCACATTCCTGCTGGGCATCCACCTGCTTTCACATGGCAATGCATAAACACCACATAGCTTTCCCTAAGCACCCAGCTGCATGCCATCCCCATCCAGGATCGATTTATCGCAGCAGCACAGCATCAGTGCCGCACCATTAAAGGCTGCAAACACTTGATTTGCTGCGCAGCCCTTCCAACACTTATCTGCAGCCTGCAAGCTTCTCTAGGAGTTCACACCCCTGTTGTTAAACAGCCCAGAAATGCTCCATTAATCCTGTTGCGTAAGGCAGCAAGCATCCAGGCAGCCCTACCTGTAGCACGGGCATCAGAAGCAAAAGCACAAGTCCCTGCTCCGGATTCATGGCATCCCCATGGAGCAGCAGCTCCAGTGCTTACCACCACCCACACATAGCACCATGAAGAACTCATAAAGGAGGAAACGCAATGCTTGAGCACATACTCCTTATTGCATCCCGAAAGATACATGGCCATAGCAACTAAGCATGATGAAAAGAGGCTGAAATTTATACCCGAAAAACTCAGAAATATTCCTTCCAAGGCAGCAATAGCACTGAGTTGGTGTCAGTGCTGCTGCTCCCTTCGCACAAAGTTCAGCACAGAAATTGTGCAGATGCACTTCCCAGAAGTTTCTCAGCTGGCACAAGCTATGGAGCCAAGACAGACGCCTGCCCAGAAGTGTTCTGCCAACAAGAGCCAGTTCTCCAGTTCTGCATTTCCTTGCGAAGCATCACCAATTTGATGGACTGCACAAACCAGCTGGCGTCACTGTGACCCATGGAGCAGCTCCCAGTTACCCATTCTGCTTTGCAGAAGCTCCCAGCAAGCAGTGCCCGGTCCCCACATGCGGCTGCAAAGTGACCATGGGTGGGGTGACAGGTTGATCGGGGCTGGCAGCACCCACACCATCTCCTAACAGGACAAACTGCTCTTTCTGGCCATGCACTGATACCCACGGGTTCACCACCAAACCCAAACATCCCAAACCTGCTCACACAGGAACACTGCCCTCAGCCCTATTTGTGAGGATGCTTTCAGGAGCAGAGCTGCAAACAGCCAAGCCCCCAAACCGCTCCATCCCTGCATCAAACCCCATCTCACCCACTCATCCCCCTGCCCTGCAGACAGATTGCATGCCCTTGGCTCCTTGCAGCAGGGCTCAAGCTGCAATGGGGTCTGCGGCCAAGCTGCAGTGGGATCATCCTGCACCATGAGAAGGAAAATGATGCTAAGGAACAGACACCAAACAACTCCCAATAACCACAGGTCTCCGACCTTCAGCTGGCAGAGCACAACCAGTACTGCATCTCCCTCCCAAAACAAACAACCACAATGCTGGGAATGCCTCACACAGTGCCAAAGCACATAGAGCAGTGGGTCACAGCGGGGTGATCCTGGCAGGTGCTGCACAGGGACACCTGCACACAGCTCCAGTCCCCAGGTAATGCCCTGGGGGTGTCCCATGGGCAGGCTGCAACCCCACAGGCCCCCAGAGGGGTAGCAGCATCACAGCTGCATTTCACACTCAGGCATCATGCAAGTGACTGAAACAAACAATTCCCCCAAATTGCAGTATTTTCCCTTTCTCTCTGAGAGGAAACAATGTGCTGGGACCAAAACATTTCCTCCTGGAGGCCATCGAGCAGCCCAGGTGCCCCAGACACCACTTTGCGCAGCATCTATGGGCTCTGCTTGGCCATGCCCTCATCCCAGTAATATCACCTGGAGCAGGGACTGCACACTTCCTTTCTGGAAGAGAAAGAAAGGTGCTGAGAGAGTGAAAGATGTTGCTGGTAATGAGCTTAATTAGGCTCAGTTCCTTGCAGAGTGCAAGGATCCTACAGGGGCCTCCCAGCAGGCAGCAGCTCCCACCAGCTCCAAGGCGCACAGGTTGCTGGGAAAAAAGTGCTTTGCTGCAAACCAGCAGCACCTTCATATTTACAGCATGCACAGTTTGCAAAGCTACAGGAGGAGAAAGCTTGCACAGAGGAGGAGCAGAACTCCTGCAACTTCCCCAGTAGCATCTTGCTCCGAGTCCACGCACGAGGACTTTGCTTTGCTGCCCCAGGGCTGGACACAGTGCAGCAAAGTGTACACCTTTGCACTGTGGTTGCGCAAAGCTGGTGGGCACAGGGTGCTGGGGCTGCCCAGGAGGACTCTGTGCAGCTCCCATGTCAGGGCAGAGAGGGGTGACATCACAGTGCAGCCCAGCAGAGCACCCTGGGACTGTGTGTGCTCCCAGCCTGACACAGCCCTGGGGGGGGGGGGGGGGGGGGGGGGGGGGGGGGGGGGGGGGGGGGGGGGGGGGGGGGGGGGGGGGGGGGGGGG
>JANHGO010004282.1:0-25317 GCA_024606505.1 Aquila spilogaster | reverse complement strand
GTTCTTTTCTTTGTTATTTCTTGGAAGTCTTCTGAAAACTATTGATGCAGTATGCAAATTCAATGCAGGAAATGTAATGTTATATAAGTGTAATTGGCCTTTTATTCAAAGACGTTTTTATTCCTCCTTGCATATTTTATTCCTCCATTTAAAAGAGAGAGAGAGGGAAGGAACGAAGTTTAAACACAATCGTATATTTCTTTGACAAAAAGAAATCGGAGAAAGATGCTATAGAGATCAGACTATAAAAAGAAATTGAGGAATTAGAGAACCACTAATAAAAACAAAACTACAGCTATTGCTGGAGACACACAGAATGGGGCTGTTTCAGAAAGGAAAGAAATGTGTCTCACTCTTGCTGTTGTCCTTCAGCTAGACATGGAAAGAAGAGAATGGAAAAAAAGCTCTGAAGCCATCTCTCCTCCCTTCTTTTCAGTGTCATTTCATAAGTTGTAGGGGGAGAGGGAGAAGCATGGGGAAGGGGGCCAGGAAATCCTAGCAACCAAAATACTAGTGATGCAAACACCTCTAAAATGGGCAATTTCTAGCAGGAGTTCCAGAGGGCAAGTTCGCTACTCCCTCTCCTGCCAAGTACAGCAGTGGCTGCTCACACTGGCATTGCAAGCCATGCTTCCTTCACTCCTTGGAGCTGAAAGTTATTGTTTTCAAGTTTACAGTGTGTTGATATAAAGAGTTGTCTATGCAGTGTTGGGGAATTTAAAAAGTTTCTACTAGTCATTATCGTTTGGGGGCTTTTTTATACTATCTCAGGCTTTCCTTTTCCTTTCTAAACCTTATTTGGTTTCCTCCACTTCCTCTGTTTCCATGAAGTTCTCCCTCTTGTTTTCTTTGAAAACAGAAGTCTGGACAGAAGTCATCAGTAATTCCACTGAAGTCAATGGACTTTCTCTTATGTAAGAGATCAAATTTCCATTGCTTTTCATCGTCCGTGTTCAATTTGCCCCATTTGTTGCTGTCCACCCTAAACATCACATTCCTGCTGAACTGCTTCTTCCTTCTCTTTTTTTTTTCCCCCTTCCTTTTCTTCTTTTCTTTTGTTTTTCTTTCTTCCCCTCTCAGCATTTTCCAGTTAGTGTCTCAGCTCACTACTGCCAACATGACTAGCAGGCAGTTGCTGGTTGCTTCTATTCACCGTCAGGAGCAACATTTTATGGCAGAACCAAAGACTGGCCAAACAACGAATGAAGTCACGACCCTCATATGCACCAATGACAATGAGAGTGACAGCTGTCCTAAGTGATTGGCTTGGAAGGGAAATCCTGTGCCAAAGCTGACCTGCAACTTGATACATCTGGCCCCTAAAATTTCTTTGCCAAGGCCAGTACTTTTAGTTATGGAGCAATAACATATTGTCGTCTTTAACTGCATGGAAGAAGAAGCTGAGCTACACATCCACCGAAAATGGACACTGTAATTATCTCGTACTTTAAACAGAGCTCCAACTGTACTCATATAAATGAAGTGACACAGCAGATCTGTAGGCAAATCATTCCAGTTCAGTGTGAATGTTGATTTACGGAGGCTAATAAAAGTTCGGAAGATTGTAACAAAGAATAAAGGAAAAAATTTCTCCTGGAATGACAAAACTGAAATCTGCTCAAAGCCTTTTAAGGTCATGTAAGCAGTGTTTGTCACATCACTAAACCCCTCATGTAATCTCCCAATCTGAATTCTAAAATTCCTTCCAAAACCCAACCCTGCATTTCACTTATAACCATGCCTTTATATTCTCTAATTGCATAAAAGTACAAAAAGCACAACACTTTAGTGATTACACAACTTAATTCACATATTTAATGCAAGTCCCTTATCTAGTGCCAGGTAAAAAAGAGTTAAGTTATTAAGAGTTCGGTGGAGTAGAATTAGATTATCTTTGAAAGGATGAATGATCCAAAAAAACCCCCAAAACATCAGTCTTAGCTGAAATGCTCTACTTGCCCCCAGTCTGCTGCAAGCAAACAAATATTTACCAAAAGCTAATTTGGGTAAAGAGGCCTCTGAGAACAAAGCATTGAAAGCTGTCTGTTCTCCTCATTTTCCTGCCTCCTGTGCAGAAAGGTCTTCCGTGTGTCACTCAGAGAAGGTTAAAAAATTACTGTATTTTGCCTAAGCCAACAATCAAGTGATAATATTACATAAAAGAAGCATTGTGGATAGCATTGAAGTCTAACTGGACTAAGGAAAAGAACGCAGATTAAAAACAGATTAAAACTAGGTATGGATTTAGCCTCAGCTGTACTTCTGTCTTCTGACGTGCTCTTGTTCATTGATAAAAGCTTCAGCTTTTCACTTTTTCTATTCTGAGTGGCTGGGAAAGAGAAGTTGTAAATTCACTGCAGCGCGATTGACATCTTGAAAGCACAATGCCTCCCAGATTGGTTCAGTTGCTGGGAACTGTGAAATACTTGCAGCATTTAATTCAACCCTGGATTCAGAAAAATAATTTTGAGAAAACAAGTGTAAAATTGTGGGCTTCCTTTTGATTTTTGGAATGCAGAAAACGAGAAAAAAAAGGTTTGGATGAAGGCAGGGCAAGCAGAATTAAGACTTTAAAAGGGAGAGGATCCTTTTGGTGCTGATTTACCTGCAAAGTGATTCTTTCCATCAGTAGTGTGCTACGTAGAAAACAATTTTCAAACCGTGATCCACAAAAATACTCTCAGGGCATCAGCAGGCTGGAGCAGCTCAAGCAGTACAAAGGATGTGAGTTCTGCATCTGTGGGGCTCGGGAAGAAGAAGGGGGATGACCGATCTCACCAACACAATCTGAGGCTGCATGGGGAATGGCAGGGGAAGCACTGCCTGCTTCTGTCCCTCACCTGAGGAAGAGAGAAATTTCTCAAACACCTTTTCTGGCTCATTGATTATCACTCCCCACAAAGTGTGCGAAGAACCAAGTCAAAACCATGCTGATGTCATTTTCTTAGTTACGAGCATGGATCGTGTCCGCAATGGATACAAACCCAAACCTTGTTAAATTGTGTGTGTCCCCATAATGAAGTCCTCGCCTAGTTCCTGAAGCACCAACCGTCTTCCTTGTGTAGATCAAATCTTTGAAGCTGCAGTGCAGCTGATGGATACTTCTGTGTACACAGTAATTATGGGCATGATGAGCATGATTACTGCTTGGATACACTGTTTGCATTTTACAGTGCTATGTGTAGGATTTGCAAAGCCTAGACTATGTCATGCATAGCCAAAGTCCAAATAAACTTTGCTTTCTTTGTTCCTGAAGAAGGAACTTTGACAATAGAAGAAACAATTGCTTAGAAACAGTATACACTTTCTAAAAGATGTGCTGACCTATGAAAGAATCTATTTTTTATAGTTTACACTGTTTTTACAACACGTTTGATATTTTATGCAAACTGTCATCTAATGGAAATAATGACCTCAGGGACATGTGTTTATCTTGGTTTTAGCCCACTTAAAATACACTTAGCCTTTAGCTTTTCCTTAGGCCAAAACCACATCAAATGGGCCAAAGATGGAATAAACACATACATACACTCCTGAGGTCATTATCACTTCATTGTAGTTCTGCAGAAGAAAAGGAAAACAAACTCTGTCTCTTTGCATTACTTCTAAGACGCAGCATGCCCAAGTGATGGTGTATACATTGTTTTATAAATGTTTTCTTTTTTGGAATGTGCTTTGCTTCTCTTTTTGCCCCTGCCACATATTAATTGTAAACTCTTTTCTGTTAATGCTTTAAATTAATCTTTAAAACACTGCAGAGCTGATATTGCAGAAATTAGAGCTGTAATTGCCAGAGTACAGCATTAGTAACAGGCATTATCCACAGGTGGAGATTTACAGATGGAAACACTTTAAGAAGAAGAGTTAATACTCTTCTCTACTCCTTCTAGGAACAAAGTCCTGGAATATTGGATTAGTAGGCCATAGGTGGTGCTGCATTTGTGAAACTGTAAATGAATTCTGCATCCCAACACTACCCAGGCATTACAGACCAGTACAATATGTGCTATTCGTAACACCTTCAAAAAAATGGTAGTGGTAAACAAACTGTAGTCTGCCACTTCACTGCGTGGAAAAGCTTACTTTTTTGTCAGGTCCCTTTTTTTACAGGATTATCATGTAAATTACTTCTATCATGTTCTGATATAGTGGCTATGGACTATGTGAGATAGAAGAAAAATTTACCTGTCCTTTCAGAGGTTTTAGTTTACGTCCTAACCTTTAGTTTGTTTTCAGTTGAGACTGATTTAGAGGGAGAAAAGAAAGATTTCTCTATGAAGCATGCACCTTAAAAACAAAACCCCAAATATTTGCTCCATTGAAGTAATTTACAATTTTTTTTCATGTACTTAATACAATGAGGGCTTCATTCTAAACCCAAATGGTACTTTGATTCAATGTGAAACAGAAGAAGTTTGTGGAAAGTTTCAGACCTTGTCTCTGCAAAACCATTGAGCAAAATGAATTGCAAAGGGTCTGGGATTAAGAATGCACTTGTGGTTAATTGTATGTATAAGTGATTTCTTGTTTTGGAGCTTTAGAGATGGAAACAACATGGTTTGAACTTTGGGCAGAGAAGGTGACCCTGGCAGCTGTGCTTTGAACAGGACAGATGTGTTGTGTACGCTTGTACGTTAGTGGGAGCTGTTGGGGCTCGTGGCTGGGGCAGACTGAGCAACTCCAAAAGCTCTGTGCCAAAGAGGATGGTACGTTAGTGACTTGTATGCAGGTCCTCCAAGAGCCAACAAGCATCTTGGAGCGAGGAGATCTTTCCAGGAAGAGCCCAAGAGCAGTGGAGGGAATGTGGCAGCATAGGGCCTGGATGCTGCTTTGTGGCTGCTGGTCAACTGTTCAACAAACAAGACCCATGCATTCACAAGGGCAAGGGATAATAAACAGGCCCAACACAACCTTCTGTCCTGGTCTGCATATGCAGAAAAAGCTCTTGTTCTTTTCGTTGCCCTCATGATGTGATGCCAGAGTTCAAGCAGTTCCTCTTGGCCTGAATCCTTCTTTCTGGATGTTTCAGGCTAGCAAGCTGTTCCCTGCATTGTCTTAGCTTGAGATCTGCTGTCTGTCAGTTCCTCCGCTGACTTAATTGTGACCATAAAAATAACTTCTTGACAGCTAATACCCACCCCAGTTACCAGCCCTAGTTTAGAAAGAAGACATATATATTGCATTTTTTATTAAAGAATGAATCCATAGTGTTGATACCACAATTTTACCCATAGAGGAAATTTCCATTTGTTTCAAAAATGAGTAATACTTGTTAAATAATGCTGTTCAGGTGGAAAAGCGCCATACCCTGTTACACAGTGGAGCAAATAAGTGGTCAGTGTAGCACTCTTTTCAGCCCCCACCTTTCCCAGAGGAATGACAAATGTGGAAAGGGAAGAAACAAGCAGCTTTGCAAGTGGAAAAAAATACAAGAAAGTGGGTGGTGATCCTCTGCAGTTTATTCCTCCAAAGTGTTGCAGAATCATGCGTCTAGCTGCTGTCTAGATGGAGTAGTTCCTTCCCTTGTGGGCATCCCATGCTCCCCACCACAACCCTTAGGCTCTGGCTCCCATGTATGTACCCACTACCAGTCTCACTCTGCTTTCTCACTCTACAGGTCTCCACCTCACCTCTCTGAGGCTGCTCTTGTTGGGTTTCCAGTGAGGTGACAAAAGGACAAGAGGGACCTGGAAGGGAGGAGGAAGGAGAGAACATGGGAGGGGAAGTGGGGACATGGCCTGTAGAGCTGTTTGGAGCTGTGGGAGGGTTTGAAAATGTCTTTACACGTTGGACTCATTTTCATTTCCAAAATTCAGTGTTTCTGGCAGCGCTTATTTTTAGTTTGGAGTTCTATTTAACAGTTTTTGAGGTTGGGCAGTGTAGTAATTTAGCAGCCCTTATGTGAAGGAGAGAAGGCTGCAGCTTCTGTGCCACTTTTAATATTTGTTTGCTGCTTGAATTTTGTAGCAGGCCGACATTTAAATGTTCTGGTTTGCTGTCATTTTGACACCTTCCCTTTATTTACTTATTTTTAATCTATGAAAGCGTAAGACTTGGTGCTTGCTGTGGAGAAAACAGGGATTACAGCTGAATTTTCTTTGAAAGTAGGGTTGAACATACCTGCAACGTGGGAGAAAAAAAAGAGCTTGGAGGTATCTGGAGAGGTGATCCGTATTTCCTTACTTTTCATTATGATATATTTCAAGAACAAGTTTTCCTGTAGCATCTTGTTATAAGTGTCTCTGGTCGAGAAGGGAAATAAAAACGGTCAGTCTGCAATAAATAAAGGCTCAACAATAAACCAAATATAGTAGATAGAATTTTTCGTATGTCAGGATAATTTGGGGGCTGATTGCTTCAGAGTGGACAACGGGTGAAACTTTGATGTGCTATATTTATCTGAGCCACAAAGCTTGGTTTCTCCAAGAGTTTTGTACTAAAATAATTTCCATGGTTTTGAGAACATCTCTTTCTTGTCTAAATCTTGATACATAATTTACAGAGAACACATAAAACTTTAAAGGCAGAATATGAAACCACACTTCAATACAATTCTGAAGCTCAACCCAAATGGTTGAATGTATTTACAGGCTAAAAAGCTTGGCATAGTTTTGTGTTGGGTTACACAATTCCAAGTGAGACCAGGTAATCTTCAGAAGTGGAAAATTAGTGTTCTTCATTACTTTTTAAAATAAAATTCAAAGTAAAACTCAGGAGAATGCAGCTCACTGAAGAACTCACACTGAAGAAAATATTTGCGCAGTTCCCTGGAATGATCTGAAAGCAGAATTATGCAGAACTGTGTTTGTGAAAAGCTAATGATAGGATCTTTAAAGGCTACCAGGTACATTCCCCTACAGCTAGTGAAAAACCCAGAAGACCATTTCTTGTCTTTGTTTCATTATTTGTTTCAGTTTTTCTCTTGACGCATATTTTTTTTGAGGAAATCATTATTATGTTATCAGTTTTCTTTGATGTCAGTGCTGTCTAACGGTAACCTTTGGACCATCTCTGTCTTCTCTCAAAGAGCACTCCTCCTCTATGCTGAAGCATTGCTATGAGCTACATGAGGCACGGGAACAAACGAGTGTAGGCAGGCACAACGGCTAGAGCAGTGCACATCAGTTATCTTGTATAAAATATGTAACCACAGCTGCGAAGGTATTAGGTAAAAAAATCTAGTTTCAGGTCTCACATGGGAAGTTGGTCAGTGGCGCACTCAGGTTTTGGTTTGCAGCCTGTAAGTAAAAATACTATTTCTTCTTCCTCCCAGAGAAATTATTCACTGGTGCTCAGAAAGGAGTGATCCTCTGTGAAGAAGATGGATATTAATTTAACTTTTAGGGCTGTATGATAATGAATTTTTACTGCAATATAATTTTTCACAAGGCAGACTGCATCTGTAATTTCTAGATAATCTGGCTCCTGTATCTATCTTAAGGGACATCGTCAGAGATTCACATGAGGATTTAGCTGTGTGGCCAGTGTAGAGTCAATAGGATCTGTAGAGTTGCATCAGACTGCTGCTTTGAAAATTTACCCTGTTGTGTTTTAAACTATGCAGTTTCATTACACAGAAATGAAGAGGATTTTTCTGATACCTTATCAAGATAGCAGACATGGGGTTTCGTGTGTTTTTGTTTTTACTGCATCTTCTTTTGATTAGTTGCCTATTTCTTGTTAAGCAATAATAGGACAAACATTTCTTCAGCTTTTTTTTTTCCTTTTTTTTTCCTTTTTTTCCCAGCTTCAGTCTTTTCTGTGAAAGTACAAGAGGGAGAATTTTAAAGATCTGTCCTGTGAAACTGTTATCTCTTTGATTAACGTTCCAAGTTCTGCTGCTTGTTTTATCAAATTAATGTAACTTTGAAGAAAGGAAAAAGGCAATACTGATTTGTAATAATAGATTTTAATTAGGAAGAGTGTTTGAGTCTCAGGAGTCTGTCCCATGCGCGTTTTCAGATCTCTCATCTTCCTGGTGTCAGAACTCTAATTACCACACTTACAGATCAACTTGTATTTTGAAGATATCAGAAAATGCATCATGAAAGATTCTTCTTTTTAATTGCATTCCTGTACCCCCTGCTATATGGTTTCTATTACCATCAGTGTTCCTCCACTGCTGTTTCCATGTTTTTACTTCCTTCGTAATAGGTGAGCCTGTCGGGTTACACTGGAAGAGGATCTGTGTTCAAGCCTCTCTGTGTTCTCCCCAGCTTCTAGCAGAATTTAAATGGTTGAACTCTGTGTGCAATGCTTGGCACATATGAGGCATTAGATCAGTATAATCTAGCCTCAGCAGCAACAGGAACCTTCTCGGGGTATGGGAATCACTGCAGGTTAACACTGAACTCTTCAGACCAGGCTGCTCACTGCCTCCTTTAGAAGTGGCCTGCACAGACAGCCAGCAGGCACCAAAATCCTTTCCCTTTCTCACCACAGCCAGTGCATCAGGAAGAGAGGGCATGAAAGGATGGCTGGTGACACCTGACAAGGGAGCAGGGATGAACCAGTAATTCATGGAGCCAAGGAGTTCTGCCTCATGGCAGATGAATGGGGTCTGTTTTCAGTTTCTCATAATCTGTTGTGCACAAAACATGGGTTGCAGTTGCAAAGAAGTGATCCTACTGACTTCATCAGATCCTTGTCTGCAGCGTGACTTGATGGTAAAAGGAGTACGCTGCCTTCACTGCCAGGCAGCATCCTGCACCCTTAGCGAACCATACAATAGGGAGGTGGCCACGTTTGCCTCATCAGTTTGCCAAGGGCTAAAGAGATCCTTAAAATTTGGCTGAATATTAGAAAATGCTTACCATCCATTTTCTGAAAGTCAGACTTCTTTGAGTAGCCTTAAATTGGGCCTGACAAAAGCTGAAGAATATTATTATAATATTAGCTACTACAAAAACTTGAGTGCAGAATTACTTTTTGCTTTAGTTTCAACAGTTGCACAGAGTAATGACATACGTACTTGAAAAATCTTAGGCCATGTTGCTGATACATTTAATAGAAAACTAGGAAAGGTACATTTAAGATGAATAAAAAGTTTTCATAATGTTGAATGTAATGATAAATATTTAGATATTATCAATACTTACAAAGGCCGTAGGGAAGATAAGTATAATGATTACACTTCCAGCTTATTTTGTTCGGGGAGGGGGTTATTTTGCCTTTGCCTTTTCAAGCCTAGATAATGTCAATGAAATACTCATGCTGTAATTTTAATATCCAAACAAAATTCAGAAGGAATTTAGTTGCGAACTTTTTAATGAAAAATCTTTTTTTTTTTTTTTGCTGCTGGAAAGGTAGTTACAGAAGAACCTTATCCAAGTTGTCTATTTTTTCCTACAAAAAGGAGCTGCGGGCTCAACTTCAGGGAGGAAGGTGATGGCTATATATGCCTCACTGGCAGATTCTCTTTGTTGCAGCCCTAACAGCTTGCAAACATCTTTAGAGCATCCCAAAAGGAATAAGCTGAGAGTATAATAGGAGAGATTTAGAAAAGATAGTACAGACTTGCCTTGTTATTTAAGACAGAAGTCATAGTGCATATATTCATATATATAGACTAACTAATGCAAATACACAATTTAAAAAACCTCTTACTAGTTTCCTTTCCATGGTTTTTGATTAAATCTATTTCTCAGATCCATATCTCTATTGTTCCCTGAAATCAAAAGGGTTATCCTGGGTTCTGCTAAGCATTTGTCTTGCCCACAGTAAACCCTTTAGAAAAAATGTTCACCTGCCTTCCTTTAACATGCATTCCACTTTATTTTCTTACAGTCATCTAATATTCACAAAGCTGCTTAAGTGCTTTACTGGAAGTTGGATTTTTCTATCTGGAGGCAAAGTTTGTCTCTTAATTATAACTCCATTTACCTATCACAATAATTAAATAACCCAGAACAGCATTAGTTCTGTATATTTAATATGTCAAGTTGAATATCACATTGACGGAGATCACTTTTCAGTGCAGAGAAATTAAGATATTATGGTTTTCTTAGGTTATTTCTAAAGATCCATTAAAAATGCTTAAGAAGTGGCCTATGAAGTTTTAATTTGTTTAGTTATTGTAATAAATGTTGCAAATCTTTCATTTGCCTCAGTTCTGAAAATCTACATTTGCTGTGCCTTACGCAGCATCACTGAGCTGCTATAACAGTTAGATGTGTTTTGACTAATACTGACAGTTTTCCTTTCTATCTAGATCAATACATTTATTAGAATAGCTTTTTCATAAAAAGAGATTTCAGTTTTTTTGATTGTTGGATCCAATATTCATTGGATTTTTTTCCTTGAACCCCGGTTAAAAGGGAATGAGGACTATACAGTTTTGTCTTGGTGACAACAGTGATCTCAGCCATTCTACCTAGTTTCTAGGAAGCAAACTACACATTAACTTTTTAAGTGCTGGCCTCTCTTAAGGGCTTGCTAAAAAAGACAGAGAGTAGGGAAGGAAATTGTCCATCTAAGTAAATTAGGAACCCATACAGGTCAGAGTGAATCAAGAAAAGTGCTATTTTTCATGGAAGGAAAGATTTAAAAACCTTACTCTAGCAGAAAAGAATGTAAGGAGGATGGGAAATAGCACAACATTTGAATCCTGAGATAAGATTATAAGAGGAGATTAAAAAAATAGATAAAATGTCACAGGCAAAGAAGAGCAAAAAGAGCATCTGATTTGCATTTTGGAATTGCCGTGGGATAATCAATATTGGTTGGCAAGAGGAGTTCACGTATTAGCATGCTCAGCTTTTTCATTTGATAAATGAGAAGGGAGAACTGGTTTCAACAGACATAGAGAAAGCTGAGGTACTCAACGAGTTCTTTGCCTCTGTCTTCACTGGCAGCCAGGCTTGCCAAGCCTCTCATGTCCATGAACTTCTAGGTGGAGACGAGGGGAACAGAAGTCCTCCTACTGTAAGAGCAGAGCAAGTTCAAGACTGCCTCATGTGACTGAAAGTGCACAAGTCTACAGGGCCAGATGACATGCTGATGTGATCGCCAAGCCACTCTCCATCATATTCGAAAGGTCATGGCTGTCAGGTGAAGTCCCTGGTGACAGGAAGAAGGGAAGCATCACTCCTATTTTCAAGAAAGGGAGAAAAGAAGACCCGGGAAACTACAGGCCAGTGATCCTCATGTCTGTGCCTGGAAAGACCATGGAACACATTCTCCTGGAAGAGATGTTAAGGCACATGTGAGATGAGATGATCTGAGACAGCCAGCATGGCTTCACCAAGGGCAGATTGTAACTGACCAGTCTGGTTGCCTTCTATGATGGAGTAATGGCATCGGTGGACAAAGGAAGGGCAACTGATGTTTTCTGCCTGGCGTTCTGCAAGGCCTTTGACATAGTCCCACACAATGTCTTTAACTCTAAATTGGAGAAATATGTATTTGAAGGCTGGACAGATGGATAAAGAATTGGTTGAGTGGTCGTAGCCAGAGGGTTGTTGTCAATGGCTCTTTGCCCAGGTAGAGGTCGGTCATGTGTGGTGTCCCCCAGTGGTCCATCTTGGGACCAGTGCTCTTCAATATCTTTATCAATGACGTAGACAATGGGGTTGAGCGTATTCTCAGCAAGTTCACTGATGTTACCAAGCTGAGTGGTGCAGTTAACACAACAGAAGGGAGGGATGCCATCCAGAGGGACATGGACATGCTCAAAAAGTAGGCACATGAGAATCTAATGAGGTTTAACAAAGCAAAGTGCAAGGTGTTGCCCTTGGCTCGAGACAATCCCAGATACGAGTACAACACACTGGGAGAAGAACTCCTTGAGAGCTGTAGAGGAGGACTTGGGAGTCCTGATGAAAAGCTGGACAGAGCCAGCAGTGTAAGCTTGCTGCTTTGAAGGCCAATAGTATCCAGGGCTGCATCAAGAGAGAGGTGGCCAGCGGGGAGAGGGAGATGGTTGTTCCCCTCTACTTTGCCCTTGTGAGGTCTCTTCTGGAGTACTGCATCCAGACCTGGGGCCCCCAGCTCAAGAAAGATGTAGAGCTGTTGGAGCAAGTCCAGAGGAGGGCCATGAAGATGATTAGAAGACTGGAGCACCTCTCCTATAATGACAGACTGAGGGAGCTGGGGTTGTTCAGCTTGGAGAAGAGAAGGCTCCAGGAAGACCTCATTCCAGCCTTCCAGAACTTGAGAGGATCTTATACTTTTTACGTAGTCTAATAGTGATAGGACAAGGGGAATGACCTTAAACTAAAAGAGAGGAGATTTAGGTTAGATGTTGGGAAGAAAGTAATTATTCAGAAGCTGGTGAGGCACTGGCACAGGCTGCCCAGAGAAGGGCATGTGGATGCTCAGTTCCTGGGGGTGTTCAAGGCCAGGTTGAATGGCAGCCTGATCTAGTGGTCCCTTCCAGCCTGAACCATTCTATGATTCTATGCTTCATTTGTGGTGGTAACTAGAAAGTGGCAGTGACCACATTGTTTTTCTCTACAAATATGCTCTTTCTTCTTCCATATATATGGAACAGCGTTATGATAAAAAATTATTTACATGTGAACTTCTTAATATGTATTCTTCTGTAAGAATATCTAATTATGATCTTTTTACTAGAGTACCTATGCTACTGCTCACAATCCCTGGTCAGTGTGTGTAATTACATATGAGACTGTGACTCAGTTTCCTACATATCATTTGCAAGTGGATACATTGCCTACCTATGGAATAATTCCATGAGCTTACCTGAAGTCTGCATTTGGCACACGGGGGAGTTAGTCCACAGACTTCATAGACTTCAGTCAACTTTGCATCATTTTTGGAATGCTAATGAGAGCCATGGAAGTATCTATAAATATTTAAGTACACAAACATATATGAATATATACATCATACATATATATTTTTTGGGAAGTAATACTGGCTTGCTACCTGGAGGATGTTGTACAGATTCCCTTATACGACTTCCCCAGAGAAACAGTTTTTCATAAGTAGGATTATTGAAGTCACTTACTGAACTGAGAATGCAGAATTGCTCAATATAAATTGAAAAATTGGCAGACTGTAGTGGCAATGATCTATGTACACCTCCAGCCAATGTGGAAGAAATGCACTTTAAATTCTTGGCGTTGGAGGAAGTCAAAGGTTTTTGCTAACGTAGAAGCTTGCATTCAGGAAATGTTAATTAAAATTCCCTGGGTGAACATTACAAAATGGACACTGAACATGTTCATGGCTCCTTGTTGTCTATGTTAATCTTCATTCAGTTTTCCTTATTTTCAAAGGAAATAATTTCCTTTGCAGGTTTGAGCAGAGCTTCAGTAATATGAACTGCTCAAATAATCTTACATTTTGAGCTGTCAAACTATTCTTATTTTGTAATTATCAGTGATGAAAACAGCTCATCAGAATGTTAATTATCTGAACAGCACCAAGCACTTTAAATATACCCAACACAGTTGGAGCATAGCTCTTCTAGGTACAAAATTCTGAAAGGAGCCAGGCATATCTGAAGAGACCAAAGCAGAGAGAAGAACTTAAAATCTCTTATGAAGGAAAAATGTCCATATTTTTCTTAGCAGATTTAGGTGGATTCTGAAGAAACAGAGGAGTGAATTTGGAGAAGAGGAAAGAATAGTCTCCTCACACAGCTTCAGAGCCTTAATATTCTGCAAAGATTGTTCTATTAGATCTGCACGTTGTGCCAAATATGCCATCAGAAGTGCTTTCACTTAAAGAGTAAACGACTTGGTAAGCACTAACACCGTTTGTCTTTCTATTGTAATATTTTCTGACTGCCTTTTTTGATTAAGTCCTAAGTTTTCAAATGAGGCATATGAAGTGCTACACTTCCCAACAAAACATTCCTGGAGAAACATTTATTATGTTAAAAGTCAAAGTCCTGAGTCTTTGGGGAAATTTCTGAGATCATCAGTACGTCTCCAGGAGGTTGATGTGCCTGTCAAATTCCTGAAGTTAAGAGGTATGCTGAACACCAGACAAGAGTTAATAGCTATGATAGGCAACGTATGTGTTTTATCAAGTATTTCAGAAAGAAATGTACTGTTGACATGCACTGGACAGGATTTTATTCAAATTTCAGTCTCTCACTAATAAAAAGTAAGCACTTTACTTGTTTATTAATCCTTCTTTCAGAAGGGTCTTTCTGTCTTCTGTGAAATTTCTTTGCCCATTTACATTTTTCATTGACTGAAAAAAAAACTTACTAAATTCACCTTAAGGGTTCAGAAAAACCTGTTGAGGTCAACAGAATTACAGAAAAAAATGCTCTTTCCCCCCAGTATATTGGTAGGGCTTTTAAGTGTGCGTGTGTGTGCGTGTGTGTGTGCGTGTGTGTGTGCGTGTGTGCATGTATGTGTGCGTGTATGTGTGCGTGTGTGTGTGTGTGTGTGTGTGTGTGTGTGTACATATATATATACACACTATATATATATAGTAGTGGAAATACTAAGTCATGGCTTGAACCAGTCATCGAGCGCGCAATGCACCTGAGTGACTAGAAGGGGTGGATCCTGGCTCCATCTCTTCCCAGATCTCATCTAAGGGTTGGCAGTGGAGGCAAGGGCTTATTATCTGGAGATCCCTACATAGCTGAGGCCTTTCAAGGGTAAGCAGGCTTTTTTTTCCCTTTGTTTCTGTGTCCATGGCTGCTGTATTTGAGCATATCATCACTTGCTGCAGCCTAGGACTTTGCTGCTCTGCTCTCATTGCTGCATTTTCCATCACGTTACAGCATGACACTTCTTAAGCCAGCTGGATACTTATTTAGGATGGATTATCTTAAAAAGATGATGTGTTGGATGATCAGTGGGACCCTTCATATACTGAAGAAAGTCCAAGATAGACCAGGGGGGGTTTTCACCTGAGGAGTGGCCCCCTTCTCCCAACACATTACATGTAACTGTGTAACTGTACACAATTGCCAAGCTTATGATCTGTTACAACTATTTAAACAAAAACCACAAGAGAGCATACCAGCTTGGCTCTTGAGATTATGGGACATGGGGGCTGAAAGTGTGGTTATTAATGGACCTGAGATTTCTGAACTTGCATCCAATATCACACATCTAGCCCTCAGACAAAGACTGTATGCAACTGTGATACATAATGAGGAGAACCATTCACTAATTCAGTGGATAATGGTGGTGTGTAGAATCACATGGCCAAATAAAAGTGATAAATACTGGTCTGTGGACTTCAGTGGAGGAAATTCAAAATTATATTAGAGAACTGGGAATGAAGGAGGAAATTTATGGGAATCCAGACCTGCCTGAGCCATCTGAGGAAAAAGAATTGGCAATTGCACAGTTACTTGCATGATGGGGGATGCCAGCCCTCGTGCACCTAGGGCCCTCAGATGTGACCAGAGACCCTATATTGAACTGAATATTTTTGATCCCAAAAGAATACACAGTGAGTTATGGTGTTAGTTGACATGGACACAGAAACACCAATTATTTATGGTGATCCGACCAAATTGCAGGGAGATAGGGTGATGATTGGTGGATCTGGGGGACAGACCATCCCTGCAACCCAGATGTGGTTGAAGTTGGGGGTTGGGTGTCTCCCACCCTGGGAGTATAAGATGTCTGTTGCCCCAGTACCAGAGCATATATACTGGGCATAGATATACTATGGGGTCTGACTGTCCAGAACGGTGCAGGAACTAGAAAAAGTAAGAATCATATAGACCTCCACATAGCCCATATAATACCCCCATACAGCCAGTATGAAAGTCAAATGGCACATGGAGAATGACAGTGGATTACAGAGAATTAAGTAAGATCACACAGCCCATTTATGCAGCTGTACCCAATACTGCCTCCATGATGGACACATTGAGTAGAGAGATAGAAACCTGCCACTGTGTCCTAGACTTGGCAAAGGCATTCTTCAGTATTCCCATTCATGAAGAATGGCAAGATCAGTTTCCATTTACATGGGGAGGAAGGCAGTGGGCCTTTCAGGTCCTGCTGCAAGGGCACGTGTATTCACTAACATACTGTCATAACTTAGTGGTGTGTGACCTAGCAGATTGGAATAATCCTAATAACATCAAACTGTACTAATATATTGATGATCTCATATTGATGTCTGACTCACTGGAGGCATTAGGAAAGGCAGTAGATTCACTGACTACTCATTTACAAGAGAAAGGGCTTATAAACCCACGGAAGGTGCAAGGACCAGGCCTGTTGGTGAAATTCCTGGGTGTAGTTCGGTCAGGAAAGACCAAAGTACTATCCAGTGTGATAACAGATGAGGTTCAGGTGTTCCCAGTCCCTACCACGCCAAGGCAGCTGCAAGAGTTTTTGGGTATACTGGGATACTGGCATTCCTTTATACTCAGTGCAGCTGCTGAGGCCTTTATAGTAACTCACACAGAAAGGCCAAAAATGGGACTGGGGGAGAACGGAACAGGCAGTCTTCCAGTAAGCAAAACTAGCTGTTAAACAGGCTCAGGAGCCAGGTATATTTGATCCTACCCTTCCAGGCAAACTAGATATCCATGTAACTCAAGACAGCTTTGGCTGGGGCCTGTGACAGCACCAGAACTCTGTTTGAACCTCTGTTGGATTCTGGTCTCAGGTCTTGCCTGGAGTAGAAGAGAGGTATAGTATGATTGAGAAACAGTTACTGACTGCCATATTGCATTACAGGCAGTAGAGCCAATAACCCAAACAGCTGAAGTCATAGTTAAGACAACTTTGCTACTCTGCTATCACTGATGCATTTTCCATTGCATTACAGCATTACATATACACACATATATATTGGTGTGTGTGTATGTTCTCTCTCTATATATATGTATTGATATTGGTAGGTTACCCAACTTGACCACACTGATAGCACCTATTTATGGATGTACTTAAAAGGATACCCATAACTGGGGAGTCCATGTAAGTGGCAGGAACATCTGTGTTGGATATATGTAGGTACCATCAAATTATTTTTTAATTCATTGATTTTGAAGTTCTATTGATAAAAACTTACTCATTTGTGTTACTTTGCTCCTTTGGGACTTTCAGAGGAGATTTGGAAAGAGGGATGTTCCATAAACTCAGAAATGAGTAAAGAGCTCCTGATATTAAGTGAAATGTTTCTATTTGGCTCTCTTTTTCATATAGTATAAAATATTACACAGATGGTACTGGCCACTAGCCAGACTGGCTATTGCTTGAGTCCCTCTGGCAGATACTGGCAGGGTATCTCTAGAATGGTGTTCTTTCTGCCTCTTCTTTTACATTCTGTACCTTTCTCCTTTGCTTAACTGTTTTTTGGCAGAGCATCTCCAATGGAATTAATAATATTGTTTGTGTCATGTCTAAAGTTTTACTTTGATTAGGAGTTTCATCTTTTGGAAGGTCTCATGTCTACTCAGTGATATCACTTCCCATATCTCACTGCTAGGAAGAAGACTGCGTGTCACTACTTACCCACAGAACAGCTTACTTTTTCAGGAAGTCTTAAGGGCATCTCTACAACTCAGCTCTGTAAGAATCTGATATGGCAAGAGGGTGCCATGTAGTTCTAGCAAATCTAGAGTTCAATTTTATGAACCTAGTTTCTTACTTCCAGACTCTTAAAGAACTTATTTCTAGACATTTTTATAACCTCTGACTACATTATACTCTTGATTTCTAGACTAATTAATAAAGATCATTTGGGGCTTTGGAAGTTAGTTTATACTTGGCTAAAAAAAAACAACGGAACAGTGACGTGGAGTCACTGTATTTTCTCAGCATGTAATTTCTGTTTATGTAAAATGTAGTGAAGAGACTGATCCTTTGAACAGAAGCAGCACATTCAGCTCACAGATGGTTTTCTTTTTGCCAAAGCCCTCAGGCTATGCCTCCTTCTCTTATCCTACCAGACCTATGCTGCCTATCTTGCCTTGCTTTCCCTCCAGAATCCATGCAGGCCATGTGAAAAGCACAGTGCTTTTGGTGATTGTTCACATAGCAGTATTTGAAGCTTGGGAAACTCAATTAGATTTGTATTCTCTCTGATCCACTTGCTCATCCCCAGCATCAGGAATTTACCTCCTTGTTGATTTATCTCCTTACTCAGCTAGGCCTACAATTCCCTCTGCTTCCAAGAAGATATCAAAGTGCAAAAATTGTTTTCTGTGAATATTTATTCTTTCAGGAAAGAGATGGGACAGTTGATACATTCAGGAGCACTTGAAGCATTGCAAGTATTTTTGCCTGTATGACTTTTTGACCTGCAAATCAACACAGCAATAGTTGTCTTGAAATAATAACCAAAAAAAAAAAAAAATTCCAGAAAGCTCTTGGCATTGTGTCTTGACTTTATTTATGGTTTTATAGTAACTTGGACTGTTTTGTAGCTTGGGAATTATTTTATGTGTTTGTTTCATTGTAAAATGTCTAAGATACTAGATAAGTGATGGATAAATATTATTATTATAGATCTTTGTGTATTTCTGAGTCCAAGCTTGAACTTGCATTTGACAAAGAACGTTTTGTTCTATCCTTTTATGCTGTTTGTTGGTATTTTCCATATATAGAAACTTTCTAAGATCAGTTAACTCCTAGTTGTAATGACCATAAAATTCCTGGCAGACGTAGGTAATTTGAAGACTTATTCCAGTTCTCTGCATTTTGTGACAGGTGACATATCTCGGGTAAAATCTTGCAAAATTTGAGCTAGATTTTGATAGTTAAGAAATGTGCATGATGGCACTATTTTCATTAATGCATACAGCAGTATCTCTGTGTAATGATTGGAGGGGTGGAGAGGACCTTGATTAGAGACGTTTGGGCCATCTAAACTTAAAATACTTATGTAAATAGTCTGAATTCTTCTATATCTCTATATCAGTTATTTCTGGCTTTTTTCAGCCTTTTTTCTTCCTCTGAAAATCACACCTCTCTGTATTCTTTAGCTAATCACCTCATTCACCACACCTGCAAGCTACTAGGGCAACTTTAGAAGTGAATGGAATGCAGAGTACCTTGTGCAGCTCCAGGTCCCCCCCCAGCATGGCTCTACAGTTCTGCCCAAGAGATCTTTGCGGTCTCATCTGCGTGAGGAGGCAGAAATCTCGTGGAGTCATCAGAATGAACTTTAATTTCACCAGGAGTGATACCCAAAAAGCTACTGCAGCTTGGATGCCACTGATAAGCATTACGTATGATCTTTGTGGTGTCCTGGTTCCCCACAGTGTAAGTGTCAGGGAATACAAAGATGATTTTCTATATGGAGTATCATCAGAAGATAGCAATTGCTTTTTTTTTCTTTTTTTTTTTTTTTCTGGAAACTTGAACAGGTTGTTGGAACATGAACTCCAAATCCAGCCTGGGTTTCACTTTCATTACCTACGAAAAGTTTTCAAGGTTGAAATTACTAAAAAATAGTGACATCTAACATTACCTGGAACTAATTCATGCTTCTCATTTTACTGGTAACCAGGGGAGAGATACAGGGAAGTTAATGCCCCACTGTTACACAATAATTCAGTGAAACTTGAAAATCTGTTATTTAGGAGATAATTTTAGTTTACCGTTGAGGTTACAAGGCAATAAATGGTTCCTTGCTGTATCCTCAGAGTTTACCCAGTACATTTATGAGGCCATTTATTGCCCAGTGTACTTAAAACCAAGTTAAATTATTACTGCTGTATCAAATCTACATTTTTTTTAGAAAACTTTTTTCATTCATCCCTTTCTCTTTTCTTTTATTTCTCTTTCCCTGCCAGACATAGCTAAGAGCCTACTTCCTCTGTGTTGCTGTTTTGATGGGATTAGAGCACATCATATTAAAATAACAAAACCTTTTGTGTGTTAATTGCTGCTGGGATTTATTAGTTTCTTGATTTTATTTGGTTAAAATTTTGGAATTATTTTTTTTTTCCCTTGGGGGAAAAAATGTGCTCTTGCTCCAATCAATTTCGCTAAAAGGATAATTAATTGCTCTAGTATATAAAGTGAAGGGGTTCACTTACTAAAATACTGTGCTTTGGGTCATAATCAACTTATAAAATCCTATTCATGTGAAAATTGTCCAAAATTAAGATTCCCTTATGATAGTGAAAAATGTTACTCTATCCACATACCTTTGCTTTCTCTCAAGTTAGATGAACATTGGCGCAGTGAAGGTAGGGCTGGGATACTCTAATTGTAGTAAATTAGTAATTGCAGATACAAAAAGTTTCTGTCACGGTTCAAAAGATATTTTATACTGTGTGGTACCATCTGACAGAATATATCTACTTCTGTTTGTACACTGTTAACACAGACCACAGTTTTATGCTTTTGAAGAATCATAGAGTATTAGTGTATTCAGCACACCACAGACTTGCCCCTTATTTTGCATTTCTTTTATGAGAATTGCCTGACACATACCCATCTAGCATATCCAGATGATATCCAGAATATAACCAGTTTTGACAGGCTTTATCTGGACAACAGCCACAAAGCAAACTATCAACAGTATCCTAGCCACAGAGTGAAGTATGTAGTTACTGCCTTTCTCTGGGGCTTGAAGACAAAACCAGCAGCCAGGATTCCTGTGTTTTAACTACAATTTAATTGTAGAGAACTGTGGTTTAATTTCTTTCCTCTGAAGTTTCTTACAAAGGAATCATGATGGGTATTAAATCTGTGCCATAACAGCATTGCAGGGATTTACGTGAGTAATGATGAAGCTACCAGATCCTTATAGGATTGCAGTAGTCCTGGTAGTAGTTTAATACTCTGCTCTACTTCTGGCCAGCTCTCATTTGTGGACTCCTGCATACCTTCCAGCTACCCTTCACTTTCACTGCTTGCACTCTTTCTTCACCCCAGCCAGCCGTTCTCTCCTTTTTAGCAGCATACTAGAGCTTGGGAGTCCTGTGGGGAGTTCCTGGGCTCCAGACAGCAAGTGAAAAAGGTGACTGGGCTGAGATGACACGACCAAGGTTTATCTGTAATGTTGGTACTGTGAAAAATTCACCTGAGATCAGCCATCACTACACCCTAGCCCATTCTTTAGGAGTACCCCAGACCTGACCAGACCTTTCTCTCAAGGCAAAAATACTGTGCCGACTGTTTTTTTCATGAATACTTACACTTTGAAATAGTAACTAAAAAAATCCGTCTCCTCTTCCTCCACCTATATCATTTGACATTTGTAAGTGATAGCAGCAGAGCTTCAACTGAAGCCCAACCACCCCCAGCCTGTGTTAAAGCAGCTCTTCGCTGATTTGAATAGTGCCAGTCTTGACTTCTGCAATGTACCTCTGACATCCAGTTGGTACTGGAAACTAATTTGTAAAAATGCATCCTTCTAAAATTCTGATATTCAAAGTAACACAAGATTTATAACTACACATCAAATGGAAACGGGATTTTGGCTACTTTAGTACAAAACATAAAAGCCTCTTCCAAGGGGATTTGATGATGAGGTGCATTAGTAACACCATCCCCATTTCCAGATGCTCTCTATACTGTCACTCGTGGTTACAGGTGTTTTCTGGTGTGCCCATTTCTTTAGGTAAGACCATAGTGACTTTAATTCAGTAGAGTTGTATATGCAGTTTGCAGGTTATGACAAATGCAGATGTGATTTAATTTTGAGCATAATTGATACACCACTGGGAAATGTCCCTGGTGTGAACATGTGTTGTCAAATACTCTAACCATTCATATGCCTATAGAAATAGCTAATATGAACTCTCTGTGCAGGAGGGCATTTCTGTGCATACATAAAAGAGAATAAACTGAAAACAGCAGAGAGGATATGTTGGCAGGTGATAACCTCTTTATTTTAATAACACCGGTTGGCTTATGTATGAGTGTGTATAATCCATAACACACTCATACAACATACACAGCTTTAATCACAGTATATGATTTGGAGGCATGTGTTAGCAATTATGTTATCTCATTAGACTGCAATATAACTTTAGCCACAGTCTCAGTTTGTGAAGAGAAATTTTTTAAGGAAAGGAATTCTGACTCCTAGATGATTCACTGAAGAGAACAATTGGATCTCTTTGTCATAACTATCACTATTCCTCTATTTCCCGCCTTATGTACAAAAAAGTCTTTCTTTCAAGCACCTCAAGTATAAGCTAAAGTTGTTTCTTATCTTATAAGGACTGCTGAAAAAAGGATGATGTGGACTTCAGGGCAACATATTCAATAACTGCTCTTAAACTTCTCCAGCAAGACCTTCCATAAGTCTCCCACCAGGGACGTCAAAAACCTGTTGAAAATGTTCAAAAATTCTTAGAAACTTTTATTCTTTCACAGTAGCATCACAAAGATGCTCAGTGATTGTTTTCATGGTGCTCGATCTCTCATTTTTCAGTCTCTTCATGTTATTGAGGAAGGAGAATATGGTGCAGGTGGTTGTACTCTTCAGCACAGTGCTGCCTGCTCAGAGGATCCTTTGGTTGATGATTGGGTTATGTTGCTTTATAATCCAATTATTTCAGCACAGATGGGAATTTCTTCATTGGTTGTAATGTGGAATTGACAGACAAAAAGAAGTCGCTTCAGGAGGACTTTGCACTCCTTCAGGGTCACATGAGCCTCAGGTTCATGTCTGGGAGTCATTCCCATCAGGCACTACGCTGTTAGGACTAAGACGTATGTGTTAACGTGAAGAGATCTGAAAGAGTAACCTACTAACTGCTTATAGTAATACATTGCTTTATATGGTATCTTACAGCAGAAGGAGACCTCTGCAGTGGTGCTTTAAAGTATTATCATTAGGATGGTTTTGAATCTTTTACTGTGACCATAAAGAGGGGATCCTCATCTGCATTAAACTGATGTAACTGCTGTGTTAGTTGTTTTATGTCAGCCTTGTAGGATCCCATCCTTCCTACTTACTGGGCATGGAATATTCTCAGAAATGCTTACCATATTTTGGGTACGTGAATCACCCAAAGAGCAAACAAAAGACCTTCAGAATTGCCAGCAGAGGGGCAGGCAGGAGAGCTGCTAGAGCTGCTGAATGCTCCCCTTCCTGATTCACTTCTTAAAAAATGGGTGTGATTAAGAGAATGCATAATTTCATGAAGACTTTCAGTAGCCAGCTGGGGCCAGGGAGGTTGCATTCCAGAACACACACATGGATTTTTTTGTCATGTCCCTGTACTCTGTAATTAAATTTTCATTGAATGGCTGAGTTTGACTATTATAATGCAATCACTTACAGCTCTCGCGTGTAATTCATTAGAACAATAATGAGTTTCAATGAACAGGCGCCCCAGCAGTGATGAACTCCAAGTGATTTCTGTGATTAAAAAGTCATTTGAGAGGATGGCAGATGTCAGATAGACCATAGTATTATTGGTCAAGCTCTGTACACACCTATGTGTATATAATAAACACACTTCAGACAAATATAAAACATTATATTTTGTTAGGTCATTGGTAGGAGATTTTCTCTGCTTACCAGTACTTTAAAACAAAGAGTTGTCTCAACTGTCAATCTTTACAATGTCTAACATAACCCATATATGTGGGCTGGCAAGCCTGTATCCCTGCTGCAGTTTTTGATAGACTGGAAGATTTCCACCAACCTTAAAGCCCAGTTAATGTGTTGTATCCAGATTTCCAGATAACAAAATCTGTCATGGACCCTACATCTTATGAGACGAGCTACCTTGCTTGCAACTTCCCCCAGCTCCACTATAACTAGCCTCCCACTGCCTTATGCCTGCAATCTGGGCTGGGGAACTTCCTTTTTTCCTTCCTCTGATCCACTAGTTTCCCCAGTAGCCTTGATACATGGGTTCCGTGCTTCCCCAAATTTTGGGAGCTGAGCATCCTGCCAGCTGGGTGAGCAGGAGCCAAAAAATCTGAGAGGCATATTTCTTTTTAGGTTGTTCCTACCTTGGGAACGCTCTGGATTTTCCAAACTGTGAAGCTGTATTTGAAAGAAAAAAGAAAAAGGAAAAAAAAGTAACTTTTGGCTTTTCAGCAATTTTCTTGAGTTGGGAGTTCCATTTTCATGCAATCTCTGTGGTTTAATTATTTGTGTCTTGGCAACACAAACATAGGAGAAAATCAAGAACTATAAGCAGAAGAACAGTCAAAATTTCTTCATCTAGCGTCCTTTAATTTTGCCCATAAAAGTACATATGCACTATTTTGTAAAAGAGGTGATGCTTCAGATGGTAATCTCTCTAACATGTTATTAAAGTTCCTCTGAAAAACCCCAAGCTGACAGTTAGGAATGTATCAATTTTTAGATTTTCTATGGAAAATGGGAGTTTTGTATTCTGCCTTGTCTTGATTCCATTAAAATATAATGAATATTAACCACACAATGACAGTCTTGGAATGCATAAATCAGTCTTTCTGAGGGATTAGGAAGTCCTGCAAAACCCTGAGAGCAGACAAATGTCTAAGAGCATACTTCATTTCAGTTTTCAGTCTATGCTTCAAGATGACAAAGAAAACTTGCTGCATTTGTTCTCATATTTAGAGGCAAAATAAATAATGGATAAAAGCCAGAATGTTGAACCCTATATTTAGAGGGGCTGGATCAGTTCCCTATGAAGGATATGTACCCAAGAGATTTAGCTCATGTCCTGAATCAAAACCAAAATGGGCATATTTTCTGATAGCAGTTCCAGTTTTGATATTACTTCATTGTGTCTTGTTAATGATTGCTAGCTTTTGGCACAATATGGATAAGATACTAATAAGTGAGGGCCTTACTGATGATCATGCAGAAAAAGGGAATTAAGTTACAGACCATGAGATGAAAGAAAGGAAGTGTTCAAAACAACTTTTTAAACACTGCTTTAGAAAAACTGCGCAGTTAGATTTTGCCATGTGTGGTTGAAGTTTCATTCTGCTACTTCAAAAAAATAACTTTCTAAAACTAGTATTTTTGGCACTGTTGCCAACCTGGGACACTCCTAATTACGTATTCTGACAGATAAAGATGAATTGATCACTGAACTAGATGGTTGCCTAGGTGCAGCAAATCGTGATCTAATTTTATTTGTTTTGTGCAAACAGTACTATATTCTTGGTGCTTTTAAAAGGCCAATTTCCCAAAGTGGAAAACAATCAGCAAAATTGAGTGGGAAGAAAAATTTAAACACAAGAATGTGCATGGTAATTAGGAATTGTTTAAGAATGCGTTATTAGATGCAAACAAACAAACAAACAAACAAAAAACAACCAAACCACAATAACACCAAAAACAAACAAACAAACAAACAAAAAACCTAGCTCTGCAATCAAGGTTTCTATTACTGAAAAAAGTCCTGCTGAAAGGGGAAGTAAAGACAGTTGCAAACCCCCTCCGAAAATAAAAACAACAACAACAAAACAGCAGTTTGAAGCAAGTGAAAAAGGGGGAAGA
>JANHGO010004281.1:0-25317 GCA_024606505.1 Aquila spilogaster | reverse complement strand
GAACTAGCTGATCTTTACCTAAAGCGATATTGGCCACCCTGCGTGCTAATGAACAGATGTCCCCATAGGAATCAGAAAAGCGTTGATCTCCGTACTGCAACTGAAATAGCATAAACTGCCAGGTCTACATGCATTAAAAACAAATGGAAAATTGAGTAAGGACTTGCACAATTATATTGATTTACAAGTAAACAATAATGCCTAATACATTAAATATGACACAATGAATTGGTTTCACATTTCGTAAAAGCTTTTCTTGTCTTCTGCTTCTGTTTCTTACAACATAAGGACTTGAGCCACTCCGTAAAATGACCAGATAGCAGGCTTAAGAGAAGGATAATATTTTTTTCATGGGATGCCCAAGCGTATTGTGGCAAAACCAGTGCCATAGGATAGCAAGCATGCCAAAATATAGATTTATAAAAAGAGATCAGTCAAATCAGCATAGGATGGGTCCATCAGGAGGTTTCAGACTGAGAGACCTGTAAAATGCTCTTTATTGACTGCTGATACATACCGGCATCACTCAGTACTTGGCCTTGTTCCTTATATCCTCCCCTTAGCATTTTTGCTAGTGGTCAATGCAGATGTTGCATACTGAGCTAGATCAGTCTTAGGTCTGACCCAGAATGAATATTTTTACAACCTACTCTTGCATTCCTGTGACCTGATTGTATTTCTGCCATATTTTTCTAACAAACAACTTAGGAAAAATTTACTCTTAGCTCCAATTCCCAGCTGAGACTCGGTAACTAAATACATAAGCATTCCTTTATGAAGTCAAACAGATTAGCTCGAACCAGGCTCAGAGTGGTTTAGTTAGTAGTTAGTCTCTTCGATATTGCACAGAAATGGACTAGGAGTGTTCACACGGTCAGCAATGATACAAGCAACAAATAACCAAGACGATTTTTTTTTTCCCCTGTGGCTGCAATCACTGATGTATGCCTTGGAGTAGAATAAAAAACTCAGAGCAGAATTACTGGAAGAATTATCTGACTTTTGGTGTTTCCCATCCAAAATTTTCCTACTACCTAAGTGTAATAAGATGCAGAATGAACAGACTGAAGAAATTCTTCCTGTGGTCTAAACTAGGAAGTCTATCATATATGTTATTCAAATAATTTATCTGCAAAGCAGATTAAACTTGAATGACTTTCGAAAACTATTCAAAGCTATTCCAAGACCGTATGTCATTTCAAAAGTGTTGTCTGCAAAATTTGCCTGGATACCTTGAGACTGCTGGGAAATTTTTTTATCATGCTTAAATTCAGATCAAGTGAGGACAGAGAAGGTTTAGGGCAGAAAACTGTGGGAACTGTCAAGAGGACTAGTAATTATAGAGCTGAGTATTTCACTGCTAAACTCTGTCCACATGGGCACTGCTGAATGTGTCAAATTACTTTGATTTAGCTAGATTCAAACAACACACAACCGTCTCTTTCTGATATGGAAAAACTTTTTTTTATTTTCAGTTTATATTATGTCATTTGGAAAGGGATTCATGCTTGACTGGGAGGAACGTTCTCATACCTGACAGAACAACCACTGAGCTATTTTTACCTGAGCAATGATACTGGTGTAAGCAAGTGACTAAACATTCCTGCGTAAGTAAGGCACAAGTCACTACTGAGGCCATGTTAGTAACCAAGAGACGTAATCTGGTGGCATTCCAGTGGTCTACTAGTATGAGCTCTGTTCCCTTGGTCCAGTTCCTGGGAGATGACTGCCACCACTGGAATTACAAGTAATTTACAGCCTGAGATGGACCAGTCAAGATCTTGATGCTCTGCACTAGAAATGGCCTTCCAAGACATGAGGAGCAAGAAATGTAATCAATCTTAACCTACTACAGCCCACTAATACAGCTGTTGAGAGGCTTAAGAAGAAGAAAACTAAATTGCAGGCTTTTGATATGAAAAGCTGCCCAAGCCATTTGTTTGGGAAAAAAAAAAAAAAAAAAAAAAGTTTTTGTAAGCAACTGCTTTTGAAACACTGGGCTTCATCCAGTCAAGCTTTTCACTACATAGATATCTAGGAGGTGGATTACAAAATGACTTATTTCTTCAGTTTTTTTCCACTTAGTAAGATTTTCTGAACTCTCAGTTGTTATATACGACCTACAGCTGGTACTTCTCATCCTCTTTAAACATTTTCTCTTTCTTTTGCTTTTTAGCGCTTTGAGATATATGTATGTATTTCACTTGCTTCATGTATTTTTTTTTGGTCAGATTGAAATCTCTCTGTTGAAATGAAACTTTGTAGCAGCCACAAGAAAAATTGCCCAAATCTGTTCAATGTTCATCTTATAATAGCAATGTGTTGCTCCATGTGCGTAGATCAGCTTCCTCATCTTTCTGAATAACACGAACCAAAGGAAAAAAATATATATTTTTACCCTTGGAACTTAAATGAAAATATTTCTTACATTTATATTTTATTCAGAAAAAAAAAAGATAAACATGATAATTTACTTTGTTTACTAACCCAGTCTTTACTTCCCTCGATGCAATTCTGATTTGATTTCCGTCATCCTTTTACTAACTTGCAGCACTGAGCCAAATAAGCAATATTCAGGGTAAAAAGTCTTAAATGAATTTTCCTGTTATTATATTTTTTTCCTATAACCATGTAAGACACCTTGATCCAGTATACCTGTTTATTAAGATCTGAATTTTTTCTCTGATTTCACACAGACAGTATCAGAAACAGCATCAACTTCCATTTCCTCTCCCTGCCTCCCCACTACATATGCATACATATATGTATACGTAGCTATATAGTTATGCATGAAAGTCAATTGTAAATTTACAGTAGCTACTTTATTTGTGGTGCTTACAATCAACAACAGTAACATTCACAATATTTGCATTAAACCAAGATCTACATTTGTTAAGGCAGAAGACAGTGATGAATTAGAACGACGCCTTCCATCTAAAACACTCAAAATGATCCATATCTTAATTCCCACCCTTTCTCACCTCTAATAGGAAATGGGAACTTCTGAAAGCTTTTTTTTTCCCACTTTCCTGTATCTATAGATTACATTCTTATGTATTTATCTTCAGTATAATCATTTAGGTTTCTAAAATTCTCTACATGATTCTATTATCACTTAAAAAATAAATTAAAAAAAAAAGTTTTATTCTATTTTCTTCAACTGTTGTCTTTCTTAAAACAGTAGAAAACCATGTCTTTTAAAATATAATAAACCTGGATGTTATCCTTCAAATTAGTAAAAACAGCAAGCAAGGGTACAACTAGTACTTCACTCTTCTTGTGAAATATCATGAAGCATAATTAAAAGCTATTATCATAAATGATGAAAACCAAGTGACAAAGCACAAAGGTGAGCTTCTGATGTATATTTGCTTGTTATCACTCTGTTGAGTCATGTTCAAAGCATGGTAATTCACAGTAGTTTTCCTAGTGATTAATGTCTGAATTTTAGAGGGTATTGTGTATTAGTAACTTGTCTAAATAATGCTTTTCTTCATACTAGAATACTGTCAAATTCACACTAAGAATTTAATCTTACTTTCTAAGAAAATATTTTCAAAGAAATATAAAATACCACAATTATGTAGCAAAGATATTTGGAATATTATCAATCTGTAGCAATCTAAATGTTTGACATTTTGGTTGTCTACATCCAGGTAGCTAATATACTTTAGATTAATCTGAGATGCCATTGTGATAAATAAAATCAACAGGATAGCAGTAATATACATTTAAAGTGACCAAGGATGGTCAGAATGTTAAATATCTTTAAGTATCTATATATGCATACACCTAAATCAAATCACTTGTCTTACCTACCAAATTTCTCTGCATAAGCATTATCTCCTCTTAAGATTTTGAATATTCAGGAGTTTAACATTATTTTGACCAAGAATTGTCTAAAATGTTTTTGATATCCAAAGACTTATTGTATGGGCCCCAAATTCTTAAATTCCAAAACTTTTCTGCATGCCCAAACTGACCTGGAATGGACACCTAGAAAACACAGCACTGGTCAACTTATTTTTTAAGACAACAGTTGATGATATCTTTATAGAAAGCCTAATGAATACAGTATATGCTTAGGAAATGACAAACAAAAGAAAAGCCACCACAGAACAAAAAATATAACAAAACCACAGTTTTGAGAAGTCCATTCTACAGACATCAAATCTCAAATTCAGTTTCCTCAGAGCTAAATGTATCCCCTTATTATATTCTATGTAATACAGTTATCATTACTGATTCCACAGTGATCTCAAATATCCTTATTCAACTTTTAAGTTAATTTAGACAATTTTTGAAAGATAGTTTAGGAAACTATAAAAATATCGTGTAAAAAATATACAAAATCAAAAAACATATGAATGTATGACCTAATCTTATTATTTGAGGACAGCGATACCTGATACAAGAAGGCTTTTAACGTAGCAGCGTAGGCGTAACTTGAGTCATTGCTATATGTTGAAGCAGAAGGAAATTAAATAAAATAAACTGAACTATAATAGTTGCAGATTTTGAAAATGGATAATTAGTCATTATAGCAGATTGTGAGGAAACATGGTATAGATCAATTTCCAGTAGATATACTCTATTTCAAACAAAAGCCTGTTCCTGAAGGAAGAACTTGGTGAAATTTTAAGACATTTTTAAATACCAAATTAATTTATTACTCAGTGTTTTTAGCTACAAAAGGTATGGTGCCATACCATTTAAATACAATATTTTGAAAATGTTGTATATGAGAAACACAGCAGAATGTAGAAATAGATCCTAAAGCATATCAACTGCATTCATAAAAAAAAAGTTTTAAAATGATCTGAATTATATTTTAAAGAAATCAAAATTTTTACATTATCTTCATAACCATATATTCTTACCATAACTCTGTGCTATTATATTTCTGAGTGTGGTCCTAACATAAGTGAGTAGATCCCATGATTTTACTGTGAAGTAAAGTGCCAGAGCTGAAACAGATTGCATGTTATTCATTACTAGCACATTCCCTTTTAATGTGTATGTTAAGGTTTTGATTCTTCTCAGAAGTTAATTAGAAAGAACTCTACTTAATAAGTAGGTGTATGGGAGCCTGAGAAGAAGAGATGGCTCTAAACAGGCATGTTTCAAGTATTAATCTTTATGGAGAACTTACATAAACTGTCCTCCTTATATATATATAACATAATTTATTTGCTGTTTTTGGGAAAGCAATAAAAGGAAAAAACAATGCGCTTAGATGTCTTGAAATTCTGCATAAAGATATAACTTGATAATGTTATTCAGAAATATTAGCTTGTTTGCAGAGTAAATCACAAACATGACATCGATACCAGGCTGTCCTAGCTTTCATGTGTTGGGAAAACTTCTTCCAAGAGGTGTCCCTTTTACAATAAATACATTAATAAATCATATAGAATAAGTCTGTAGCACTGTATTTTTATTTTTTTTTTAGTAAATATGTGGTTTGATATAGAATGGAAATGAGAAACCACATTTTGATTATTGTTGAGGTTAATGTAAAATGAATTTATGCATTATTATGCGAGTAAAATTGTACAATAAGCATATGTGAGGTTTCCATATAACATGAAAGATCCATTAGGTGTTAATTAAGACTTCTGTGTATTGAAACAGCAACATATACACAGTTAAGCACTGAATATATTGAAGCAAAGGGATGCATTGAAGCACAGCTTTAGTAATTTTGTTCTCAATCCCTCCTAATATTTGCAGTCACTATGCCTGCTAAAGAGATCTTTTGTTGAATACATCAGAACACCTGCAGGTCTTTGATAAAAAAGTTAATGGAATTCAGAAAAAAAAAAAAAAAATGGTTAGCTTTAGCTTTATGAAGAACTTGCATGTATAAGGAAAGAAGTGACCTTTTAGACCTTCACATAACAGGCTGAAGTAATATGTTCTTTACCACACAGGAACAAAAAAAACATCTGTAAATTATTCTCTCTCTATATATATACTTTGCTATAACTCCACAGCAAGACTTCTCAGTCTAAATATAAAAGATGAGTGTTTTTGTCTGCACTAAAACAGAATAATAAATATTTCTGTAGACTGTTTGACTCTTGATACCACAAATGGAATAAAAAATTCAAAAACAGATTTACAGCATAAGGCTAAATTGTTGTAGTATCTGGAAACAGGTAAAGAGGGTAAATATATTGTTTCTGTTCTAGTCAAACCCTGAATTGGTCAATAACTACATGCTCAGCAAAACCCCATTACTATGTAAGTATCATTTCACCATGGAAATGCTTGTGTACATCACTGAAACAAAAAGATGAAATTTTTATGCATTTGAAATTATGAAAAATGAATTTCTGGTTTCAGTGGAGAAAAGTATATCTGCTCTACAACTGGAGCTGTTAGATGTAGAAGTCCTCATATAAGAGTCTGTTAAATCTCTTTATGATCAAAAATAAAGAAGCAGAGAAGTAGGTGGCACTAAGGCACGTGTTGTCTGTCTTGCCTATTTTTGAGTGAGATCAGCTGCACCCTAAAAGTGCCTATTCCTCTTCCTTAACTGCAAAAGGGGGCTACATGTGAAGATCACACAGCCTCCATACAATAGGTGATAAAAGTTAATTGAGATGAATCCTACTTTCAGGTAGACTAGAAGTAATAACTTTGGGAGTATTCTTTTAAATATAAAAGATGTTTAGCTTGTCTCAATCTTCACTTTAGATATGTGGAAGAATGAATTTAATTATCCTACCCTCTTAATTCTCATTTCATCTTTAGTTCAGCTTTAGCCCTTCGTTAGGATGAAGAGAAAACCATGATACTGCTTGACTTTATTGCGTGCCTGGAAATACAGTCGGAAAAGGGAAAGTCCTGAACTTTAGCAATCAGAGTACAATGAAGCTGTTTCAAATGAGCTGTGAAAACATTTTCTGATTTGCCCCTCTGAAACAAAGGATACTTAGATAGAAATTGTGCCTGCAAAGCTGCCATTTTTTTTATTGAAGTTACTGAAGTTATAGCCATATTATGGTCATCTCAAACTGAGGAAGGAAGTCAAAACCTGATATCTATTAAATCACAAAAGTGCATTGCTGACTCACACATTTTAAATATCAGAAATGTCAGGATGAAACAATGTTGTAATGAAGTATTTCCTTAATGGCTTTTTTGAACCACCAGGAGTGAATAATTTGTGTGTAAACATTGGTTGTCCTGTGCAGTGTAATACAGAAACATAACAAGAGTGTTTTGGAATCAAATGAATCTAAAACAAGCAAACAACACAAAGTGGAGAAAAAAAGGAAAAAAAAAAACAAGCAAACAAGAAAAACAACATCGTAAGGTCACAAAACCTTTACATCACTTGATTAATTTATCTTTCCATGAGTGATCTAGCTTCTCTCTACAGTGAAACATCTTCTATTTGTGAACCACAAATTAATAGCATGCATGATAAACAGAAGTATTTTGTCATCTTTAATTCAGATGTAGATTTGTGTAAATATCAGTATCCAAATGAAAGTCAAATCAAATATCTGCCTTCTGACATGATCAAGAGACTAATTGCAATTGATACAAAAGCTTGTCTAAGAATACACATACCTACTCTACTGTGGAATAAATAGCTGATTTTAATCCAATGTTGAGTTTGCAGACTTGTTGAAATTCAGTAGCTTGAAATTGATACAGATTGTACTCAAAATTAAACTGAAAAGGAACCTTCTATTCCTCCCTTACTTAGCTCTACTTCCATCTCAGAAATGTGTAATAGTCAGGAAAGTGATACGTTTTTTGCCTTGGGCATTATAACTTGTTGCTTTATTTAGAACAGGTCTGCACACTATTACTTTTACTAAATAAATGCTGAATTTAAAAGTAAACATAGTGGAATCTAAGTATTTTTTTATGTTTCTTTTTTTTTTTTTTTCTAAGAGTCTCTCTCCTTGATTCTTCCCCATCACCAAAACTTTAATTGATGCATGTCAGAATATGCAACATCATAAAATTAGAATTCAACTTGAACTTTTGCAAATATTGTTTGACATAACAAAAGAATGAAATCCAATCAAAGATAAAAATAAATGTTGAATTTCAGGCACTGGACTGGATGTATCTAGTTGCATTAGTGAGGTGACACTCAAGGTCCCAGTGGGAAGATGCTCAGGGAACAATAATAAAGCAGCCTCTGTAAGCTAATTCCCAGAAGACCAGTAGCCTGACACTGTCCAACAGCAAAGGCAAAGACGGGGATAAAAATGTGCATAGCAGACTCAGTATATTATTACTGTAGAAAATGAGGGACATTTTTATAGGAGTTATAAGTTATAATGATAACATTTTTTCTTCTCCTGTTTTAGACCTGTTTTAAGGTAAATGCTAATAGAAGCCATGTCTCATGCAAGTGAATACTGAAATTATAGGGGCATAGTGATTTTGCAGTGCCATTCCAAGTAATATTTGCTGTCATATGCTTGAAGACAGAAAACAGAGTAGAGGTAACTTATTCTACATGAGTGTCTGCCTCTTAAGTACTAGTACTTTTCTTTTTTGGGCCCTCTTAGTTGCACATGCCAAATGTTTTCATCTATTTGCTCTCAAGGAAGCAGCTTTTCAGTCAATTACAATTAAATGTTTCTCACTAGATTTATTTTTCAACAAGATTTAATCATTTTCAAGGAAGATTTAATTATCCATCTTCTTTCCCAGAGAATAAATCTATTGTCTTGAAGTTTAGCTAAATTAAGGCATTGTGATTTAAAGAAGAAAAAAAAGAGTGTAATACAGCTTGCATACTGATCTGAGATAGAATGGATAGCAACCTTTTCCAATGATGTAATAATCTGCTTTAAACATGAATTAAGGACAGACTGTGAACCCTTTCTCTTGGGAATCATGTTTACTAGACTGCCAGTGTATCTGAAAAACTACAGATTTTTAGAAAAATTTATAAACCCAACAGGAATTGAAAAGAAAGGGCCATTGATTCTATGTTTTGTTGTCTTTTTCAGATACCACAGAATCACAGAATCCAGAATGCTTAAAGTTGAGAGATCTCAGGAAGTCATCTGGTTGAACCCCCTGTTCAAGTGGAGAAATCTATAGCTGCTCACTGAGCACCATGTCCAGGCGGTTTTTGGATACGTCCCAGGAGGGAAACTCCACTAACACTCTTGTCAACCTGTTCCAGTGCTCAGTCACCCTCACAGGAAAGGAGTGTCTTCTGATGTTTAGATATGTTTACATGTGCTCCATTCTATGCCCAACTGCCTCTTGCTCTGGCACCAAACATCACTGAAATGAGCCTGGCTCCATCCTTTTTGCACCCTCCCTTCATGTATTTATGGGTATTGATAATTTATCTTCTTTCATATATACATTCCATACATATATTTTTACAAACCAGACATATATAATACTAATTTATATTTATTTAGTTATTTATTTATTTATGGTGGAAAGCTGCTCCAGAACCTCACTACTGTGATGGTTAGAGCTACTCTTATGATAAAATCATAGAATCACGGAATGGCTTGGTTGGAAGGAACCTCAAAGATCACCTAGTTTCAACTCACTTCCACAGGCAAGAGTGCCAACCATTACATTAACTTCAGGGTCCCATCCAACCTGGCCTTTAACACCTCCAGAGATGGGGCATCCATAACTTCTGTGGGCAGCCTGTTCCAGCACCTCACAACCCTTTCTTCCCCAACAGCTAAATCTCCCCTCCTTTAGTTTAAAACTATTTTTGCCTTGTCCTATCACTATCTACCTATGAAAAAAAAGTTGATACTCCTCCTGTTTGTAATCTCCCTTTAAATATTGGAAGGTCGCAATGAGGTCTCCCTGGAGCCTTCTCTTCTCCAGACTGAACAATACATGCTCCCTCAGCCTGTTTTCATAGGACAGGTGCTCCAGCCCTCTGATCATCCCTCTGACCCTGCTCTGGTTTCTCTCCAACAGCTCCACATCTTTCCTGATTTGGGGGCCTTAGACCTGGACACAGTACTCTAGATGGGGCCTCACAAGGGCAGGGAAGAGAGGTACCATCACCTCCCTCACCCTGCTGGCCACCTCACTTTTGATTCAGCCCAGGATACTGCAGTCCTTCTGGGCTGCAAGTGCACACTACTGGCTCATGTTAAGTTTTTCATCTTTCAGGACCTCTGAGTCCTTCTCATCAGGGCTACTCTCAAGTTCTTCTCCCAGTCTGTACACATATCTGTAACATTTCCCTTTTTCCAGTCACCAGGGACTTCACCTGACAGCCACAACTTTTCAAATATGATGGAGAATGGCTTGGCAACCACAGCAGCCAGCTCCCTCAGGACCCTGGGATGCATGTCATACGGCCCCATAGACTTACAGACATTCAGTCATAAGAGTTGGTCTCAGACTTGCTCTGCTTTTACAGTGGAGGGGACTTTTCTCCCCCACTTCCCACCTACAGGTTCAGGGACGTGAGGTTCAGGAATGTGAGAGACATGAGAATCCTGGCTCCCAGTGAAGACTAAGGCAAATAACTCACCGAGTACTTCAGCCTTCTCCATATCTGTTGTAGCCATTTCTCCAGTTTCTGGATTCCTGCAATCAGCTTGATTTTATGGTGACTCTTCAAATATGAAAAAAATAAAAATAAAAAAAAGATTTTCCCTGGGCTATTTTCCTCTATTTAGTCAGAGGTCTTCTTGGAGGTGATGTTCATACCAGCTCTACATCAATGTGTTCAAGAACCTGTTTCCTGATGCTATATCTCTTCTTCATACTTCTTCCAGTAACAACTGATAAGGAAATGGTCTTTTTTTTTTTTTTTTTTTTACCATTTGTTAAATGTATCTTTGTATTTTCCTATGATTTTTTACTAGGAATTAGATACAAGACAGATCCTTAAAAGTACTATGATACTACAAGGCTGCTTTGAGGGCACCATCATCCAATAAAATAGAAACTATGCTCTTGTTTGTACACGAAGTGTATAGTTTTCAGCTCAGGAATGTTTTGTGTAATTATTACTATCTTAAAGGCAATAAAATAGTTTTAGTCTGTTAAGTTCATATGAATATATCTTCATATAGTGTTGTACAGAAAGGAGCTTGGAAACGGGTTTTGTTTTAGAATTTGCATGGTGTTGTCAGTTCATCTTTAAATATAAGGAACGTCAGAGTTTTAAAACTGTTGAAATGTTTCCAATTTACATTTTTCCTCTGTAAGGATTTTTAAGTACATACATTTTAGAGTTAAGCTCCCAGAAGGATAACTTGAAAATGAACATTAGTAACATAAAATGCAATACCAGAACATTTTTACATGAATTAAAACAACAGAAAATGTGAAAGAAAAATAAGGACAGACAGATACTCCTTTTGTATGTCACTGTGAAAGAATACAAGTATAAGGAATTACTGTGGGTTAGTTTTTGTCAATAGCTGAACTACCATCCAGCTAATCACTTGCTTCCACTTGTCAGCAGGACAGGGGGAGAAAATACAATGAGAAAATTCAAGATAGAGACAGCGAGATTGCTTACTAATTACTGTTGTGAGCAAAACAGACTCAAATTGGGAAAATTTAACTTATTACCAATTGAAGTAGTAAGAACCAAAAAGGCATTAAAACAGCACCTTCGCTCTCTCCTTTCCTGTTCTCAGTTCTTTCCTATTCTCACCTTCGCTACCCCTCAGTTGTGCAGGGAGAATGGCCGTGGGGATTTAGGTCAGTACACAGTGGTTCCTCCCTGCCACTCCTCCCTTCTCACACTTTTCCTCTTCTCTGGTGAGAGTCTTTCCATGCAGTTCCTTTAGAAATATCCTTCCACTCTGGTATGGAGCTGCAGCGGAATATCTGCTCTGGCACAGTAGAGCATCTCCTCTAACCTTAATGTGTCCTCTGTTGTTTCTTACTCTTTTTTTTTTTCTGCTGTTGCTCACTTGTGTCTATATGGTGCTTCTGAAATATGCTTTTCTTGAGGACCAGCCATGCCTCAACATTTTGAAGTTCCATTGTAAGCTTGTCTTAAAACTGCTACCTACTTAAACAATGAATGTTAATTATAGATTGAAGTGGGCAGTACACAGCCAGCAATAGGTTTGCTTGAGTCTTCCTACAGGAAAATTGAAAGAAGATGCTCAGAGAATAGAAAAAGAAACTTTATGAGTATACTTGAAAAAGAGTTTGCAATTTTAGCCTGCAAACCTTTGTCTCTGTGTTTTCTGGATCTATTCCCAACATACAGCCATATACTTACAGGAAAAAGCATGCAGTTACATGAGGAAGGTAAAGTTATTTATTGGAGTGAAAACATAAAATTAAAGTCACAAATTTGACAGAAATTCAGAGTAAATTATGGACTCATCCATTAGGATACAATTGCAAAGAAATTTGATTCTCTCACTAAAAAATTTTAGTGCCTGGTCACCAAAGGAGTGAACCAAATAAGTCTAATATTTCTTGGAACTGTAAGAAAACAGTACACTCTATTTAATTTAGGATATAGTTTAAGAAATTATAATATCATATGTTAAATATTATGATATAATTACATATATGTTATTTATATAATACATGCAACATATATATAACAGTGTCTCAGTGCTGGCTTAAGTCTTCCTTCTTCCAGCATTGCTCCTTCAGCCATGGAGACAGCTTCATTACTTCTTATGTGATTCACTTCCCCATCCTGTTTGATCTGTGATTCTCCCCTGACAGTTTCACTAGCGCAGCAGATCAAGTGGTGCTTCCCTGGAAATGAGTTATGAGTAATAGTAGGAAAAGGTTGCTTTAGGGTTTTTAATTTGCCACAAAAGAAGAGACTTGTCTTTACTCATCTGTGGCATGTCATAACCACCATGCCCAGTCATCTTTTATTATAGAATCACCAATTATTTACTTTTAATAAAGTAAACTAGTAAGAAATATGTGATGCTTTACTATTTGAACTCTAGTAATCCAGTCTAGGAACGTACCAATTCATTTTTTGTGTAAATGACTTCTGATTTCTGGGAATGAAAAGATAGATTTCTAGGTTCCTGTCAGCATAGAGGAGGTTAAGCCCACATTTGAGAAGAACATTTTAATGACTAAATAAATATGCACTTTTGACAAAAGTAATGCTAAATTTTTTCTTGAGGTTATAATAAACACATGTATAAGAGTAAAAAAAAAAGAAAGAAAGAAAGAAAGAAAGAGCTAGTGAGAGGAAATCTGACTGAGGAGCAAAGAGAAAGAACAGATCTCATGTTTTGGATATTGTTCTATGACTATATCTGCGTTTTATTTTAGGATATTTTTGTATTTAAAACAGCAGGAAGAGGCAAAGGGGAAGAACATCACCACTCCACTGTCTGGTAAAGTTCAGTCTTTAATGGATAATCCTCTTGCTACCTTATAGTTCAGCTCCAGCAGAAAGTCACATTTTTTCCTTCAAGATATCAAATGAAAACATGGGCAACAGTCCTTTAGAGGAAGTGATTTCAGACTCACCCTGACTTAGACAGAGTTCATACAGCTCATATACAGACTGACAAGAGTTCAAATAGTAAGGCAAATGTTCTAGAAATTCTGTAATTGACTGGGCACAACTCCTTTATCCTTGCCCTGCTTCTATTGGATGTTTGTCCTCAGACAGCAGTAGAACAGTATACTTGGTCTCACGAGGAGTCTGAACCTATTAGTTAGTACTTCTGTGAGTTCTAGACAAAGTGAATGTCATCATTCATTTTTACATACATTTAGTTCTTTCCATCTTAAGAAAGATGTCCTAACATCTCTTTGAAAATATTCATCAGAAATTGCTTAGGAGCTTTGTCTACACATTTTAAGTCAATGTAATTCTAACATTGTTCTAACATTGAAATCTGGGAACATATTTTCAGGAATAAGTGCCTGCAATTAATATACTAAATTTGTCTTTAATAATGTAAAGAATTAGCCTGAATTGAAAAAATTGCTAAGCAATCAATTAATTGTAAGCTTCTATTAGCTGAAAATCATGGTTTATTTCACACACACACATACAGAGGAACTCACATCTACTTTTGTAAATCCCTCTAGTCCACATTTTAGAGAGATGGATTTACAAATCCTCCTTTGGGGAAGATGGGGAGAAAAAATAAAAATTATTTGATAGCAAACTTCATTTTCTCAAAATACAATTTTGTTTCTCTATTGTTTTCTGTATTGTATTCTGCTGTAGTACTGATAATTTATTCATATTTTACATTTGTTATTTTGCTGAATAATTCCAGTGCATTAATATAAGATGTATTTAAAATATTATAATAATTATATACTAAATTGTTAAACAAGGTAGTGAGGTGAAGAATGTTGCCACCTCCTCCAGCCCGTGACGCTGGACCACTCCAGCGCAGGTGCTGAAGCCCAGCCCAGTGCCTGGGGCCTGGGGGTCTCTGACCAGGCCGGGGAATGCAGCTGTTCCTTTTCCCCTTTGCTGATTCAACCAGTATCAAACTGAGAACATATCCCAGAGACACACAGGCAGAGACAGGACATTGATACAACAGGCCACAAAGGGTTTGGTAGAACACAAGCAACCAAATTCCATTTCTCCTCTCAGGCTCATGGAGACAGAAGTACACTAATGCAGGCATACAAACAGCACTGTCCAGGTTCACAAGCACACATGCATTCACAGATCCCTCTAGTAATGTCACAGCTTCCCCATCTGCCCAACACTACTGCCCAGGTCCTTGAAGCACTGGCGTAGCCTCTCTGCCTATCCAGTAACCCCCAGCTGGATCCTGGTCCCCTAACCTGCTTCACAGGTCGCCTGCTTGCCAGCTGGTCCAGTTTGAAGCTCACTGCAAACACTCACCACTCACACACTGGTTGCTCACGCACACCACGTTTGCAAGTCCTTGCTAGGCATACCAAAACAGTCCCAGATCCCTCCTAATACACTGTCCTGGTCCCAGAGCCCTGCTGCTAAACAGATACTCCAGCTTAAAGTTTGCAAACGAAACCACATGCACAGACCACGCACATTAGATTTGGAGAAGATAAAGACACTGCCCTGTTGTACTGCATCAATGTGATGGATACCACAGGTGGTGCAGAAAAGGGTAAAAATGGCTTTTATTTGAAAAACAACTAGTGACCTACATAGGATTTCTTATCTATTGCTTATACATTACTAAAGCTCACGCGAGCTGCTCTTGGCCAATCGCCATAGTACACGTACTGTCCACGAGTATCCGGGGTCCATGTAAGGGGTTACACGCATTCCACAGCCGCAGGCAGCCAGCACTGCCTGTCCAGTCAAGGTCAGCCAATAGCACGTGCCATGGGGAGGGACCTTCCACGTCACACACCGAGTCCTCACAGATGCTTTTGGCAACACTGCCCCCAGAAGCTGGCAGCAGGCACATGCGCTGTGAACCGTGGTCTTGCTCTAGCTGCTGTCAGGGAGCCCTGCACTCACCTCACTATCAGTCCTTCAGTAGCTGGCAGTCTGGACTCAAAAGTACGTGGAGCCCACCCTAGGTCCAGAGACCCTCCAACTACAGATAGTAGGACTCTCGTTTACTCCAGTAGCTGTCACTACAGGCCAGAGGTGCCTGCTCCCTCAGCCTGACTGGTAGCTAGCATCAGCCTTCACTGATACAGGTCTTGCCAGTAGCAGCTGACACGTAGTTCTCACCACATACATACACACAGAAGAGAGAGTTAAGAAAAGATTTCATGAGAAGGTATGAGATGATAGGAAAGACTTTGATGATAAAGTGGGGCTTGGCCAGCCAAGCTTACTGACCAGCTCTTTTATATCCTTTTCTACCTAAACTCTCTCTTTGTGCCTCCAGCTCCCTTTTCCCCCTTTATGCCTCCACTAGTTTGCCAAGCTCTGAAATTCTTGCACCAGGCCAGGTGCCTTCACGTTCACAGTCATATCAGCTGGAAAGTCCAGGTTGATGTTCCTGCAAGTGGAATCTGTAATGTGATAGTCTACCGGCTACTATGAGTGGCAGGTTAGTTTCTTGTCATTGTCTCTCAACTTAGAATTCTTCAGACAGATAATCCTTCTGGAGTAAACATTTTGGCACTCTTACACACCCTTATAAAATATTGTGACCGACCAGACTTGCTTTCCATCACTGTCTCCCTTTCTTACTATCCCTTGTTGCCTTGGAAAAGTCCCTTGATCAGGTATCTGTAACAGAGCAGACATTTCTTCTACATACCCATAAATAAATAATACTCTGAAGAAAATGAGTCACTGTTTTCTGGAAAATGTTAGGAAGATAACTTAAAAAAGGTAGATAAGAAAAGATGTTTCATAACAGTGACCTTACATTAAGAAAAAAGTTTCTTGGGGTCTCTCCTAACCTTAAATTTGCTATCTGGAGAGTCTACATCCTTTGTAGATCTAACTCGACTAAGGAAGATTAGATTCAATGAAGAGATAGTAAAGGACTTATCAACTAGGTGAAATATTTGTAAATAACTGTATAATAAATTGTACAATGATTGTATTATAATCATTTTAATAAGAACATTGAGAAGATTTTATCTGTGTATGATTTTTTTTTTTTTAGTTTCTCTTTTCAGGGGTGTAAAAAAAAGTGTGTCAAAGTTAAATGATTGAGATATTTTGATTTTAGTTTCCTAAAACACACAGCAAACTGTGTTTTATACAGAATATCAGGTACTGGTGCTATTTGCATTAAAAGGGGTTTCCTTATTTCCATATTTTTTTTCTGGTCTTTACCTTTTCCTTTGATACATCACTTAAGTATTATGTGGATTATGTGAAAACTAGTATTCTTGTTTAGTGATTTATATATTTATTTGGATCTTGAAAGCATCAGGTTGTTTTAGACATCAGTAATTTCAATTGCCTTTGATATTTTTTACTACATGTTTGAATCACCCTGAACAATAAAGGCAGATCCAGCACAATAACCACAATCCATACATTATTCAAATGATACTTACTTCCTCTTATACTCACTTACAATAATAATTTTTACGAAGAACCCTACTGAGTATACTTGTTGATTTTACCTGAAGCAGCTAAAGTGGTTTTCATTTTCATATTTTATTTTATATTCTCCCAGATTCGGGATTTTCAGGGTCACATCAAGATAAAAGTCAACAGAAATCTATGCATATACTCATGATTGCAAACATCCTGATTACTGAAGATAAATCACTATTCTGGAGTTTTATTATTTGAAAAAGTATGTACTATTTCAAAAGAAATTTCTTAAAGATTTAACTGTTGTCTAATATGCAAGGTAGGAATCTTCTTTTTGAGCTCCTTGTTTTCTTTGGGTTGCCTCTGAGTACAGATTCGGTGTTCTTCTTTGCAAATGAATTTGCGTGTTCACTGATTTCTACCAAATATATGAGCCATCAGAAGAAAGTACAATCTTATGATGATCAAAAAAATCATTGAGAAAGATTATGGATCTGTTGTTTCCACAGAACCAGTCTTCTGAAGGTAGGATGCACTTTTTCACACAAGCTTCAAGCTTATATGTGTGAGAGCTTTACACTCCCTCAATTTTTCATTCTTTGATAAAAGTTAATGTAATTCTATTCTAACATTTCTGTAATTCTCATATTGATCAATGTGTATCCAGAGTCTGATTTAAACTATATATATGCTAAATTTCACTCAATCCAGCAAAGCACTTAATGGAGCTGTTTAACAATGTGGAAGAACATACAAAATATGCTTGGGTCTCTTTCATTAACATGATCATTGAGAGAAAAACACATAGATACACCTGCAAATCTTGCTATTCAATTATGTGTGTGAGAGAGAGAGGGAAGAAAGAAGAATGCTGGAAAAATTACCTGCAATTTCAACTACTGAAACTGCATTTTTGAAAATGTAGTCCTTTTTTTGTGGAACAAAATTATGGCATACTGATTTTTTTTTTTTTCCTAACTACATCAACAAGTATTTATTTCATATTCTAGAATATGTTTCTTTCCATTTGAAATCAATTTATTCTGGAATACCCCAGGCATAAAAGCAACTATTGTTGTTCTTATTATCCATATGAATGACAATAGAATATCAGTTTAAGAGCCTCCAAATTACACTGGCATACTTTCCTGGTGTGCTTTTTGATGTTATAATAGACATTCTAAATTGTATTTCAGCTCTTTGAAAAATTATTTATGGATTTCTCTGCTAATAAACACTTCTAAATTTCATGTATGTGGTGTAAATATTTACCTGATATTAAGTAGTTCTATAGATCTATTGAAACTTCATATACACATCTATATATGTTCAACAATAGCAATCAGACTGCAAAGCACTTATACCCGTATTGATTCAAGAGGACCACAAATTATGCACATAAATTCATCCTTAACATAAAACTCAAGATTTCCTTACAGCTCCAGGAGCACTGAGCCAGGTCTGCATAGATTCTAGCTGCACAAAGTAGCATGTGCTTATACATGGAAACTGAAGTCATTAATAAATTAATATTTATAGAAACAATGAGAGGTAAATGAAAAGAAGACATAAAACTAAGCAAATACCATCACATCCTAAAAGATCTGTTTAATATACCTCACTTTATTGGACTTTTCTGAGGTAGGAGAGGTAAAAGATATAAATATATATGAGTAGATAGATGCTTATTATGAAGTTCTAATAGGAAGAAGGGGCGAACTTCAATTGTTACTTTTTAAGAGGCAGAATGTACTTTAGTTATTGTACGTCACCTGAGAACTGGAAACTTAGATGTAAAACTAGAACCCTGGATGATATTAACATACAATAAGATTTACAAATGGTAGTTGGGAGAATTTGTATACAAGTGACAGAATCTATAGGCTTGAAGCATTGCATTACAACAGAGAGATTAAGCAGTCACAATATCTAGATATTAGGGTCCTCCAATGATCCATTTAAAATTATGCTGCATCAAGTTTGAAAAAAAGATGCAGTTAACACAGATACTCATTTTGCCTAATGTCACATGAAGATCAGCAATAAAATGTGTGATGTTGTCTTTGAGAACATCAAATAAAACTCAGAATGATAGTCATTCTAGAACATGTACAGTAAGTCATAACATACAGGGAGTAGCTTTATAACCTGAAGCTAACTGGTCAGTCAAGTGAGGAGATGACTGTTGTAGTAGGCGTACCCGAGTGAACGGGATGTGACGCGGATAGGACCTCCCTTGCCAGTGATTGACATATGACGTATACTTAGAGGGTGTAGACAAAGTAGATAGCGGCTTATTTAAACCGCTAACACGCACAATAAAAGGCCATTTAGCTACTCTCCATAATGGTGTGAGGTGTATCTGAAGTGGCCCCGACTGGACCAGGTCGGACTCGCAGAGGCCAAACGCTAGAATCCTGACAGGAAATGAACCACTGGTAACAGCTGGTTCCCGTGCCGAGGGGCAGCAGTGGGCTTGGGGGGGAGGGCGATGGGGAACAGTTGGAAGAATTTGCCCTTCCTCATCGAATTGGTTGCAGTGCTTTCAAAATGCAGCACCAAACAGGTAGAAGTTTTGTCTTTAGTAGTAGAAGCCTCCCAGAGTTTCGTGCCAATTTTGTCCCAAAGCTCCCCAGCAAAAGAAAACTCAGTATTCGGAAACTCGGGGATATTTTTGCTTATCCATTTAAGAAAAGTTGCAAATGCTGAGGTAGATACAGGTTGATTCTGTTGCTTCAAAATTACCCATAATACCTGGAGATGTACTTGTTGCTCCTTCGGTCGTGAACTCCCCTTAGTTCCCGGCTGCTCAGCTCCTGCCCTGCAGAGCGCTGCTGGCACGCTTCAAACAACCTCTCAGTAGCTCAGTCGGGCGGCGATGCCAATCTGGGCTCGCTCAGCCTCGGCATGATTTGCACCATGCGGTGGGCGCCATTTGCAGCATCTGAGGCACAGAGTCAGGGTCATCACTGCACGGCCATCATGCAGCTTACTTGAACTTCTTTTCCTTTTCTTCTGGAGTGTCCTCGGTTCTCAGCCTTCCTTTCTCATGCTGTTTATTTTGCTCCACAGCTTCTGCTCTGAGTATACTTTCTTGTATTCCTACATCCTCCTTCAACAAGGTCTTAGAGAACAGTTGGTAAATGAGAGGGAGATTAACGGTAGTTCCCCAGAGAGTGACTTTTATCCAGGAGAAACTCTGGAGGATGTGGGAGCCCAAAAAGACAAATTAGAAAACCCATGACCCTTCTCTGCCCTCCGATAGAAATAGAGTATGCACATGAAGAGGATGAAGGTGGGTAATCTGATGTTAGTACCAAAGGAGCTCCCCTATTCTGCTACTGAGTGGCCAAATTAAAGAAAGATTTTGGTCACGCCCCTAAGAAACCAGAGACAGAGTATGTGTGGAAAGTGCCACTGATGGGGGGAGATTAGACTGTTGTCTGAAAAGGAATCAGAGGGTTACTGCGGACCTGGAATATTTTTCACCACTGGCAACCACCATGCCCTGTGGTCCTTTACTCAGAGCTGCTTACTGGGACAATTACTCCCCAGGACAACCAGTTGACTTGCGGAAACAAACTCCATAACCAAGAGTTAGGTTATAAAGCAGGTATGTTTATTTGGTGCTGAGCACACATGCCAGGTGCAAGGGGGGTAGCTCCACCTAACTTGCACACTGAAGGGAGAAGCGACTACATTTTTAAGTGCATATTCATTACGTTTCTGAGAACTGGGACAGATTATTACAATTAACTCCAAGAAGTCATTTCCATAAGCACCGCCTTGAATTCCTTTAGGTGGCTATGTGCTGTGCATCCTGGTGGTTGTGGGCGGGGGTCCTGAAGATGAAGGCCATAGATCTTCCTCACTGCGCACTTTTCAGCTCGCTGCAGTTGGAGATGCTGCTCCCTTCTTCTGGTTGTTATCTTCAGTTTTGTGGTATCAGCTTGTTCCAGTTTTGTAGTCTATCAGGGTGCTCCTCGCTATCAGTGCATTCCTTATTGTTCTTGCTCAACGTCTGTCCCTTTCCCCCCTTTTGCTCAATTCTTAAGTTCTATTTTAACCCATTCTTGTCTCACAGAATTGATTGATTTGCCCCACATTGGTCCTGTCACTTTGACCCTCAACGAGCCTCTTAACAAATAAATCTGGAAGGCTCAAGACAATCAGGGGAAAATGTACAGAGTTAACCATCTGGATTTCACCTACTTTCTGATCTTGGTTCATTTGGGACCAGGAAGTTTTTTCTTTTGTTTTCCAGCTATGCCTCCTGTAGCCCTGGTTTCTCTGGAACCAGGAAGTTCTCTCTTTTGTTTTCCAGATGCTAATGAATGCTAATCCTGTTGCTGTGCCTCACAAGATCTCTGTGGCATCATTAGCCAGGCATCTTCTTCACATTAATATTTGTAATTGCTTACACTGAACCTATCCCACTCACTGGTTGGTCATGGTCCCGTGCCCATATTGGGCATACTGGGCATATGGGACTGAATTCAAATTCTAACAGAGGCTTAACCCTTTCAACCACAGTTAAGCACAGTAATGAAATATATTCAGGAAATGAATGGAGCCAGGATACTACTGGCTGACTCCCCCAATCCCTGGGAGTTGCAGGACAAAGAATAAATGTAGGGTGTCAGATGCAATGAGTGATTTATATGCATTGCAACACCCCTGCAGTCTTTCCTATCAGCACTGGGAACCAACCAGTGGCCCTAATCTGATGTATTATCTCAATGGGAAAGAACTAATATAAAAGACCACCAGTTAATTGTAGTTGCACTTACCATAACTCAAAATAATGTCTCCCTAGCTCTTAGTTGTAGAAGGTAAAGGAAACACTTTACCCACTGAAATGTGAAAGATGATTTGGGACAATGCAAACAAACTTGGAAGAGAAATTTCAATCTTAGTGTCTTCTAGTTAATTGTGCTTATGATCCAGTTAGTAACTATGCTACAGCTTTTGTCCTAACAATACGCAATGCTTCGGTATATACCATAAACCCAATAATTGCACTGGGATTGAATCACAATGGGGCTGTACTCTACTCATTAGAACATAGAGTATGGGCCCAACAAAATGGAAACAAATGGCAAACTGTTGATGTTAGTTCATGCGCTGTACAGGAACAACAAGGATTTATCTGTGAGAGTAATAAGATCAAAGCTCAGGACATTTGTCCTGACACTGAGCAGAATATTTGCAATTTTGAGATGTATCCCAATGAGACCCCTGAAACAGTGCTTGTCTATATTGGAAAAGGATGAGTCTGTATGAGGACCTCCTGTAATTTTATACTTATAGATAATATTACTATAGATACAAGCAATCACTCAAATGTTTGTGTTTGTAACTTTATTAACATTATGGGATGTGACTTTAACTATTTAGTTCCAGTTACATCATATAAATTATTACAATCCAATTACACATTAATCCAACATCTGCTACCTGCCCCAACTGGAATGAATCTTGCTTTAGTAAAGAAATTACTGCAACATGCTTATCTGTACCAATTGCTAGAACACATCTGAGACAATGGACAAAAAACTCCAATTACTGTTCACTGTGATACAAGAGATACACCGTGTCCTAGCGAGGGTGAAGAAGGATGGAGAACACCACTGGTGGGAAATGCTTCTTGGATGATCACCAACAGCAAGAGGAATTTTTAATTCTGTGCTTCACCCAGTTGTTACTCTATTGATCCTAACACTGATATGTTTATTGCTTGTACTCATATGCGAAAGACTGGCCCAACTCTAATTACCCAAGGAAACTGGGAGTTGGCCTAGGTACTATTCTGGCCTCTTGGCAATCCACGGGTATGGCGAATGCTGTTATTTGCACTGGTGACACTCATATTTTTACTCTGTTCGATCCTATGCTTTATGTGCTTTATCTGAACGTTCAATCACTGGAAATCAAGTACATGTACCTTTCCCTTTTCCCCTCATCCCCTCAATGCTTTTTTTCCTTAACACCACCATGGGGACAGCGTTAACAAGCTCTGAGCAACACGATGGTGTAAGAGGCCAGAATGACTTCTGCCTCAAAGCTTTGTTCAGCAGCACCCATCCAAGACACAACCTGCTCAACAAGCTTCTGAAATTAATGGGTAACTACCACAAACACAGCAGTAAGAGGAGGACAGATGTGCTGTTCCTCCTGATGAACAAAAAGTGGGCACTCCAACAGCCACTGTCACTGTAACAAACAGGACGTGATAACTGGGGTAGGCAGGAGTGCCCCTAGCAACCAGCTGCTGATGAAGAGGATAAAAACCCAAAGAATTCTGAGGAAGAACGGGGACCCCCCCTCCACCGAACTGCAGCCGTGCAGGTCAACGAGACATCGCTGACCAACTTGCTGCCTCCCTATGGACCAATGAGACATCGCTGGATCCCTGGTGGTGACTATCCCTGCCTTGTAAGTCGTTTGCTAGAATTTCTCTCTTTACTATTGCTAACTTCCCCATCTTCCCCTCATTCCTTAGTAGCTTAGAATTTGTAATAAATCACTGGACAGCATTTGGTCTTGTTCGCTGCCTTCATCTTCCCTGGGTATATACATGTGGAACCATTGCCTCCAATAATTGGATTGCGACATTTTAAATTGGCGTCACGGACAGGATATGCCCTGAGGCAAGAGTGTTGTCCTTTGAGAATCTGAGTGCACCCCTCGGGATAGATGCCGAGGTAAGAGAATTGTCTTTTTAGAATACATGTGTACCCTTCGGGGGTGTAAGGAGCAAATTGTTGATTTGTTGAATTTTACGTGCTTCCCCCTCAAAGAGATTGCTCCGCTTTTTGAGGTTTTAGAATACGTGTGTACCCTTCCAGTATGTAAGGAGCAAACGTTGAGTTGTTGATAATATGTGTTCCCCCCCCCCCCCAAAAGAGACTGAGCCACATTTTGAGACGTGATCATTACTGAAAAAAAGAATGAGGGTGGGTGTGGGAATACAGCCTTGGGGCTCAGCACTTCTGAAGCTGGTGAAAACATGGTGAGGCTCTGCGAGAGATGAGCAGGAGAAGATACAAAGGATGTGGTGAAAGATCATGGGGGCCTTGCAGTCGGGCAATTTTTGTTATAGAGTAGTTAACTGTTTAGCAGAACAGTTAACTAATGAGTTGTTAAGTACTGGCTGTGAGCACAAAGGTGTAAGAAGAGATCCTGTTCATAAGAAAAAAAAACTTTTTTTCTGACTCCCTGACTGAACCCTGGTGTCCATGTGGCAAACCCCACCACAAATGGCACCCGACAGGGAGAGCTTGAAATGAGGGTTGCTTGAAACAGGGATAATTTGAAATAGCGGTTCCTCGAAACAGGGATCCGAAACTGGAACCTGATTTTCATGCCTCTTGAAGGCAGGTTCGGCCAAATTTAAAATCACTTAGAGGAAGCAGGAATTTTGCCATAACAAGTGAAATTCAGGCTGCAAGGAAGCCAATTCAAGTGGCCGCTGAGAGAAGCGGGTTTTTCACCATAGAAGAGTGAAATTTGCACTGGAAGGAAGCATACTCAAGCTGAGAGAAGCTCAAGCTGAGAGGAGTCTGCACATGTACTCACCTTTCGCTAGACAAAGGTAAGCAGTTGTGCACTATGGGAAACAGTATGACCTCAGAGAAGGGTTGTGAGCGATCGCAGTCAGGAACACCTGAACCGCCAGAAAATGAGGAAGCAGCAGGTTTATCTACCGATACACCTGTTACGCCGTCTGCACCCCCCCTGCACCCATCACAAGTCCTTGCCACTAAGTCTTCCGGCGACCTGGACGATTTTTTTGATTCAGGACCAAAAGGTCCTGAAAAGGACCTATGAATGTTTCAAGGTACACCACCCCTGGGGAACTGTGAAAGCTCAGCAGGAGTATGTTGGACCAACTACCAGCATCAGACTCAGAATTTTGATGTGCCCAGAACATGAAATGGAGAGAGTAAACGTGGAGTGTGATATCTTGTTGTATTGTATTAGGCGAAGGAGGCGGGGAACTCGGTATGTGACACGACAGGACCTCCCCTGCCCAGTGATTGATAGATGATGTACAGGTAAGGGGCGTAGACGAAGTGGGTAGATTATACAAACAGACGACACATTCCAATAAACGCCATTTGCCATTCCACCACATCGGTGTGAAGTAAAGCGTGCAATTTGGCCAGTGTAGCCAGGAGACATCAAAGGGGGAACTCAAGGGAGGTTGCCGTTGTCGTGGCAGCAAATGGTGCCTGGTGTGAGGAACCCTCTTATGCTCTGTCTCTGACCTGGCTACGGTAACTGCATGACGGTCGCAGGAGCCCGCTGCGGAACGGCGGCGGAAGAACCGGAGAAACGGGACAGAAGGGTCTCATTTTTTAGTTTTTTTCTTGCAAAAAGCATATCTATTAAAATAAAAGATCAGA